>JAODGE020006062.1:0-33988 GCA_027574965.2 Ecitophya simulans
ACCCCCGCCCCTTTTTTCCTTTCCCACCTCAGCAACGAACAAACGAAGTGATCGACGAAGACTATATGCTGAGCGGGAGGGAGCTCACTGCCCTATATGACCCCGTCCTTCCTTTCACTGTGAAACGCTCTCTGTCTCTCCCTGCGTGTTATTGTGCGCGAGCGTTTACAAGAGGCCGAGGGGTATGAATCCGCACTCTTTTTTTATAGAATCCTTATAGTATTTGCTGATAAACTCTTTAGATGTATGTATATATATTTCCCGGACACGAAGGGAGAAAAGAGAAGAATGGAAGAGTGTTGTATAGCCGCCTTTAGACAACGTAATTGCGAAGGAGGATGAGGAGGAAAAGGAAAGGATTGCCGGTGGGATTCCACAAGATAGAGTGTACTTCAGAATGATGAGCTATGGCCACGTCAGTACACAAGTCACCACTTCGTATGGTGCGCTCACTGCAAATCTCCGCGCTAAAATGTTACGTTTTGTGCTGTTTAGCGTTTGAAATAACGTAGAGAAATAGATAGAAACGCCACACACACAGACTTCCAAGCACTCTGCTAATCACGTGCGTTCTCACCTTTTCACACCCTGTACTGGTTACAAGTCTGCTGTCTGATGATGTTGTTGTTGCTTTTGATAAGAAAGCAAACAAAATGAGAGAATTTCGATCAACGTAAGGGAGGGGGGTGGGGCGGGGAATGCGTCCAACAGTACTCCGGAGGGAGGGAGGGAGCCTAGTAGTTACTGGGCTAGATGAAAGTCACCATGCTTGCCACGCAGAGACCGGCACCCACTCAACTGCGCTCTCATCTTTATTTTTTACTTTGCCATAGAATATGCTGCTTGGTTTTGTTTTGTTTTTTTTCCACTTGCTGCTCAACCCCGGGCACTCTGAATGCCCTTCGCCACTTGTCCAACCTGCAACCACGTCTGTTCACCGGTTCCACTGAAAAAGGGTAAACAGTGGTATTGAAAGAGAGGGATACAACAACAACAACAAAAGAATGAAAGAAGCACGCAGTATGAGAATGACTCTCCCCCTTCCCTCCTTCCATCTTCCTCCCGCTTTATAGTATGCATAATCATGGCCTCTCTGAGCTCTACGTTCTCTTCACTCCTTATATACCGCATGCTACAACAACACCAGCCATCAGTGACTAAATAAAAAAAAGAACACGTTTCGTGATTGACACTGCAAGAGAGTGCACAACATATGTGAATGGATGTGTGTGTGTGTGTCTGTGCATTTGTGATATCTGTATCCGTTTCTTCTTCCTCCGAAGCTTTCACTCGTTCGCTTGTGATTAGAGCCCTCCTTATTGTTGCTGTTATTATCATTTTTTTGTTTTGTGTTAGTTGATAGTTTGACTGCGTTTGCATTTCAAAAAGATGGCCACGCATGCAGCACCATGGCACCTCGCCTTGTTTATATAAATAGATTGTGAGTGTGTAAACTTCCTTTCCAGCAGTTCTCGATAGTGACTCCTTTTTTTCTGTTTTGTCACTGTCGTTGCTGTCGCCTTTGCCGTCTGATTGCGTGTGTGCCAACGGGCCTGGTCGCTCGGGAGAGCACCATGCTAAAAGGGGAGAAAGTTCTGGTGGCCATCTATGTTTGTTTTGCTGTGTCGCTTGCTTTAAAGCGCTGTCACCTCTCATCACGGAGGGGTTATCTTTTTTCGTGCTGTTAATCCTCCCTCTTTCGTTGAAACGGTGTGCCACTCATCGCGGTAATCGCTATTCCAGCTCAATTGAATGAGAGAATAAACAGTGCGCATTAGCTCCTCTTCCCATCCTCTGACATTTGATGACTGACACAAGCTTCGCTGTTGCGAACAGAGGAACTGGGAAGGAGCTGGAGGATGAAGTGTGAAAATCAGCAAAAAATATAAAAATAAAAAACGTAATAAGAGCGCATAGGCGCTGCATTGTCCACTATAGCAATCCTGCCGTCTCATTCCTTCCATGCGATTCCTCCTCCTGTTTCTCCTCATGTTCACTTGCCAGCCAGCATCTGATAAAGACTATCTGCCGAGCTGAGGATGGACAACATCAAATCCGCAGCGTTAGTGGCGGGGCTGTTGGTGAACGCTGAGATGCACATGCGAATCTCGCTACCGTCGATCACGTACCCGACCCCATACCCACTCGAGAGGGCTGGGCCGAAGGAGTAGTAGCGGAGCCACGGGGTGCTAAACTCACTGGTGTTGAGGAAGAAGGTGCTACTGCTCTTGTACAACTCGTCCTCAAAGAAGGCGAGGGCGACCTTGTCTCCGTTAATATGAGCAACATTCTTGAGCGCCATGAGATGGCGGTCAATGCCCTCCCCAGCCCGAGCGGAGTTTAGCAGCGCCGTGTGCCGCGCGCACGCCGCCTTCACTGTAGCCCCCATGGACTCTTTGGTCGGCGCTGGTGTCGCTGCATTGCCACCCTCCGCTGGGGCACCCGACGATGCACTCGCCGCATTGGCCTTCCGGAGAGCAGCGACACACTCGGCGAGGCGGAGGGCCTCCGTGGTGGTGGCGCGCACGGTGTCTGTCGTGCCGTGGAAGAAGCGGGCGGTGCTGCAGAGTTGTGAGGTGGCACTCAGTCGCTCCCGCAGGTGATACTGCGCAGTCTGCAGACACATCTGCACAAACGCGTTGGGGTCTACGCCCAGTGCGGCGAGAGCATCTCGGCCGTATGGGATGTGGAGGGAGTGCACCTCTGTGTCCTCCACGAGGACTAGAGCCTCCTGCCGCGCCGTGCGGATGTGGCCAGCAAAGGACTTGCCAAAGGTGATCTTCAGGTGCTGAATGGTCTTGGTCAACTCGGCGGCATCGACATTGCTGGTGTCGATTGCGCCTCGGTTGTCGGAGGCCACGCGTCCCAGCACATCGCCGATCCAGCGAGACCAGTGCATGCGGTCACTGTCGGTGGGCTCGAAGTTAAATGCCACCTGGCCATCCGCAGATACAATCAGCTGATGCTTGTCGTACCAACGATTCTCTAGCTCCTCACTACTGCCGTGCAGCGCCGATAGCTCAGCGATGTTGGAGTTGTCGTTCCACTCCTTGCTGTCCAGGCAAACTACCAATGCGCCTTCGTGAAACAGTCGCAGTGTCTCGGCGTTCTCGGGGGTTTTGAGGAGCTCCTGGTATGCTTGGCCCCAGAGCGCCCTGCTAGCAGCGGTAAGCACAGCGACCGCGGTGGTATTGTCCTGATCAGGAGTGATGGAAATGATGAGCTCGAAGGCGCGCTGGATGAGTGCGCGGTCGAGAACGTTCTGGTGCTCGTCAAAGATGTTAACGAGATAGGGGTGTCCGTCATGCAGCACAATCACGTGGCGCAGCTTCTCTAGCGGGGTAGTGAAGATTACATCCCTCTCTTTAGAGGGGATTAAACTCCGGCCAAACTCCGAGAGCAATGGAGAGATGTCAAAATTTGGATCCCTCACCTCCACGCCCTTCTCGATGGCTTCTTTGACCCAGGTCGCCACCCCGTGCACGAAGGCGGCCGCTACCCCGATCTGCGTGTTGTCGGTACCAACGATGCCCTTCTTGAGGATGAAGCTGGTGTTCATGTGCACCTCCAGCGGCGCCCGTGAGTTGAGGATGGTAGAGTCCACCAGCTCCTCGATGTAAGAGTATGGGTAACCTTTCGACGCGATGGAAGCGTCATCGCCATCGCTGAGGCGCTTCTGCAGGACTGGGGCTGAATCCTTCAGAAAGGAGTCCAGCTTCGTGAGATGCTGTGTGAGGGCCTCACCGCTCTTGAGTGGAACGAGGGAGGCATGATACCGCTCAGCGGTAGCGGCGAGCGTTGGTATGGGGAGGCGCGGGAGCCTCAGGACATTCTGTGCGAGCTGCCCGACTGGGACACGCTTCATTATGTAATATACCTTTTATATTATTTCTCTCTTCCTCTTCAGCAAGTGGTAGTCTGGAGAAGCTAGTGATACGCGCTTGTCCTTTATGGGTTTCTTTTTTTCGATTGTTGCTGTTGATGACCCCTTTTGGACACACAAGCACACGCTAAAAGGGGGAGTGAGAGAAACTCAAAGAGAGACAACAAAGGCGTGAGCTATGTAGCGCACTGTTCTCTCCTGTGGCTGAGAAGAAAGAGAAAAGGAAGTGAGGAAGCACACGCACACGAATCGCACCAACAGTAGTAACTAGGCCTTTTATATTTTTTCTGTTTTCTTATTCTCTGTTTCCTCCTCTTTTTAACCTCTTCTTACTTACTTTTTGTTGTTGTTGCAGTGTGTGTGTGTAGTTGCGACACAGTAGAGAGAAGAGAAACTATGAGAAATAAGCACCAAAGCAACGGCGCTAGTTGGAGATGTGTGATGCTGATCAATGTGTCTTGTGACGGCTGGCTTGTGCTTATTATTATTATTATTACTTATCGAGCTGCGAACGATAATGAAGGAGAGCGGTGAGGGGGGGTTCTCTTATATAAATATATAAAAAAGAAGGCACAGTATGAACTAATAATAATAATAATAAGAGTACCTCTAAGACTACTATCGACCACTGCAACTGCACGCAGATGTAAGGCTGTGAAAGAAGGGGGAGGGGAGGGGGGCTATCGCTCAGAGCAATGGGGTGACTTTTTTTCTCCAAAGACGAGCAGGATGTAGAGTGGAGAGGGGAAAACTGAACAGAGAGAAAGAAGAGAGAGAATACAAAATGTGGAAATAGAGAGGAAACAAGACTACGCTGGAAAGTAAAGGATATCAGTATGAATCGGAAAAGACTGTGGTAGCAATGCAACTCACTACACGCCGAAAAGCAAGAAAGCGCAGAAGGAGTTCCGGTAAAACCCAGTGTAGTAGCCTTCATTATAGGCCCGTTGTGTGCTGTCGTAGGAGATGTTTGCTGGAATAATTATTACTGAGCTCAAAAGTGACACTGTGTGAATGCAAAACTCGGTGTGGAAAGTGCAGACGAGGCTCAAGGAACTATAGACGCGTGCGCACACACACAGAGATACACACAACGTTCCAGAAGGTCGTGCGAGAGAGCGGAGAGAGGGAAAACTTCAACAATGGCCAGTTGTGCATGCAAGCCATGCCATTAGCCCTCCCTCATCGCCACCACCATCCTGCCAAGCTGGCTCTCTTCCTCATACACTTTAGTTTGCTGCCGTTGTTTTCTTTGTGGTTACTGCTAACATCTCGCCATTCATAAACCTGTACACCTCACACATCAACAATATGACCCCCAGATAAATAGAATACTCACCACCAGTTGCGTCATCCAGATCTTTTTTTCTACTTCTCACTGTTTTTTTTGTGGAAGTGTCTGTGGAAGACTACAAGAGTGGATGCATACCGCCATCCATCGCATCACAGCTCTCCTCGCTCTACACCATCACCTATGTAGCGACTTGTCACAAGTCGCCCCCCCCCCGCCATACTGGCGGCTCAAACCAAGAGCTGGGCTTCTCCCCTTCTCCTCCTCGTTCTCCTCCCAAGCCACTTTATTCAGCTCTTTGTTTTTTTGTCAATATAAGCACCCCTCCTCACCACCACGCCCATTCCTTAGCATTGCCAGCTTCTAAGTGCACCGTATGCATTCCTTCTTCCTCAACTAAGTCTGTCGTTTTTCATTGTTGTTTTCTTTTCAGAAACGAAAACCTATCATCGGGAGGTAGCGATGAAGGGGGGGAGTAAGCGAAAAGAGAGTGGGACTGCCGTTACGCTGCTGCTGCTGCTGGTTTCTCAGCTTGCGGGACCTCGCTGAGATTCACCTCCGTGCCGTCCGCGCTCCACTGCCTGATGACGCGGTCGTAAGCAACGTCACTATATTTTTCAAAGATGAGTGGATCGGTGGGGCTCAGGAAGTTGAAGTTGCCCTTTGCGAAGGATTCATCTGGCATCCGGTCAAACAGTGCGGTGTGGAAGCGAATGTAATGTACAAGCGTATAGTAGGTGAACATCGGCACGTCCTCCGGTCTTGGGAGAGGGCAGAACTTCATAAGGAATCCCATGAGCATGAGGTCTGCACCGGGTCCGTCGTGAAGCAGTGCCTCCTCAAAGTTAACAGCAGTCACGTAGTACATGTCACGGATGTAATACTTGATCTTGTTCAGCGGCGGCCGACCCATTATATCCTCAGAGGTTGCAGCCCAGCTATCAAACATCGTTACCAGCAGCTCCTCAAGTACCTCACGGCGGCGGTTGAATTTCTCAATGGGGATGCTGGTGGCGCGCCGGCTCACCATGTGCACGTGGAGCACATAGAGCCAGTACGTGAGGTCCATCTCGGCGTACTGTAGATCAAAGAGGTTCTTCCACTCTGGGAGTGAGATGTGGTGGCAAAAGTGCCCCGAGATGAACTCAGATACAGCACGCACCTGTCCACCCATCGTCATCCACTGCGGCCGCTCTCCCTCGTACACCGCCATGGATGAGGGATCTCGCACGTCAATGTCCTTGTAGCGCTCCTCATTCTCCGCGACAAGCGTATGCAGCAGCTCCTCGGCTGGCTGGATGTCAGTCGTCGCACGTGGAGTGAGGAAGCCATCGGGGATGTGCTTCAGGAACTTCTCCTCGCTCACGCCCTTGAACTCGGACCCAAGGCTCGCCCAAGCGGCACCTGACATCCACGACGTGCTCGCCGAAGAAGCTACAGATGATGACGAGGAGGTGGAGGTCGAGGAGGAGGATGGGGGCGATGGCGCAGCTGTGGTGGACGAGGACGAGGCTCCAGCGCCTGTCGCAGCCGCTGCCACCCTGGCACCCGTGGACACCGTGGCGCAGAGTCTGGAGATGGTACGCGTAAGCATGGTGCACGTCGGTCCTCTTCCCTGTCTTTCTTTAAACCTCCCTGGATATAACTGTGCCTATCCGTGTGTGTGTGTCTGAGATGGAATTACTGTAAATACTTGGAACAACTGAAGGCGACGTGAAAAGACGCTGATGATACACAGCCTATTGATGGGAAGGGAGAGAGCGAGATGCGCGAGGCCGCTCGCTAATATGCGCGCTTCTTTTGTTATTACTTATTATTTATAAAAAAAACTCCCCACCTGTTGCTCGCCTTCCTCTCTCAATAAGGTCCGTCCTATCGCGAAGTGCCTGTCGTAGTAATGAGTTCTCCCTTTTTTATTATTTTTGTATATTCTTTTTTTGATATTTATGTGTGTGTGTGTGTGATGAAGAAGGTAGCACGGACGACAGTGCAGAAACACAGAGAGAAATACGTACTAGGAAGAAAGTGAGGGAGAGGGGGGGGTGACAGTTCACCTACCGCGACGTATAGTTGTGGTGGTGCTCTGGAGTCAACAATACAAAAAGGAGGTAAATAGAGAAATTCCCTTCTTTGGACGTCTTTCCGCCGCGGCCACGTTTTGGGGGGGGCGCAATGAGGCAAAACGAAAAACAACACTAAGATATGGAGTAAGGGGGAAAAAGAAAGATAAGAGAACAATGGCATCGATCATTTGACATTAGTGCATGCAGAAAAAAAGTGGAGTGCGCTGCTTGCCTCACCATGGATCATAAGCCCACAGTCTGTTCCGTTTGCAATCCAATTAGGAAGCACAGAAGGGAGGGGAGGAGAAGGGGTGAAAATGAACACTCATGGCTGTGGGTAGTAGCCATGATTGATCATATACTGTCTTCCCTTGACCTGATCGCGGCATCTGACAATAATAACAATAATAAGGGATAGAGGCTAAGAGCCCCTGGTATAATCACATGATGCTGCAGAAACACACGCATGGACCATCTGCAACCCACACTCCCACTAGCAAATGAAGCCAGGTAACAGAGCCGTGTATTTATGTGTGCGTGTGTACGTGTTTGTACGTGCCCTCCCCCCATAAGTACTGCCCTCCATACCAAACAGAAGAGGAAATAGTACGAACAGCAATGGTTGCCTCGTGGTGACGTTGTTCACTTTTCAAACCTCTCCAACGGCGATCCTCTACTCATCCCAACAAGTCTCGCCACGCCACACTACTTGTTTGCCGTGGCAGCCGCAGAGGCGGCGCTGCGCGACAGTTGCCCCATGATGTGGTCGAAGGTGTCCTCTACGTCCTCGTCCTCCCAGTCCTCCTCCCATGACTTGGCAACCTCGTCGTCGAACTGGCCGCTGATTTGTCTCGTGCTGAGGGTGCGGAAGGAGCCACCCCCAGCAAGCCCGGTTCCCTCCTCCTTGGTGGAGGCGGGGGGCTCGTAGCTCTTGAAGTCTGTGAAGGCATCATCACCTTCGCAGTACCAGTGCGACCACGCGTCATCCCCCTTGGGGAGATCCAGTGAGGTGTTGGTGGTTTGTAAAATGGAGGCAAGCGACATAGGTGCAGCGTCTGTACCACTAGCCATTCTCTCAGCACAAGAAAACAAAAAAAGAACTGTGTTGTACAGCTGCAAGTGATATAGAGTGGCGTGCTATGTACGCGCGCGTGTGTGTGTCTGTGTCTGTGTGTTCGTGTATCAAGGTCCCTTTTGCGATAACTAGATAAACCAATTGTATTGGGATGCAGTCAGTGTTCGTCTTTCCGGTGGACGAGGTCTCGAATGGCAATCGTTTATTTTTTTTTTACTGCGCTGGATATGCGTTATACTGCTAACTTCTGTGAAATATAATCAAATCAAATATGAAAAGAGAACAACGATAGAGTACAACAAATTGTAAAACAGTGGTAGCGAGGGAGGGGTACACACTGCAGTGTATTATAGTAATGTACACGGGGGCACCTGAGAGTGATTACAAAAGCGACATTGCCCCTGTAAGAAGGAGCGAGTCCATACGAGCATTGTGGATAGGTGGTTAAGTGGAGCCACGTCAGACACTTCATTTACGTTCACTGCGCGCGCGTGCTGTGGCTGTGTCAAAGTTAATGTGCGAAAGAAAGGAGAGGGAGTTAAAAAACAAAAATACACAAAAAAAGCACTCACCATTTGCGAAGCACTTTATGCAATGCTGGCAATAACAGTCAGAAAAGAAGGTGCACATATCACTCTCCAAACTTATCTTCTTTCCCCTCCACCCCGCCCACCCCCAATTTCTCTCACTCCATCACTCATTCGCACGTAGATACACTTGGATCTGAGCAGGTTCAGCATCCCGTGCATAAGCGAAAGCACTCAAAAAGACTGAAGCAAGGGAATAACGCCTTGTGCAAAAAAGGTCGATACAGGATTAAGATAAAGGCTCTGGGCCCACCCTGTCGAGATAACCCTATTATGCTCTTGTTAAATATTAATAAGGGTCTGTAATGGATGAGGAAGGGAGGAGGCTGACGACTTACAGCTCAACTCATGCCACCACTACACCTCATCACTCGCATCATACTCCAGGTCACTTTCCTCCTTTTCAGAGTCCACCTTGACATACTGGCCGAGACACCGAGCGCGGCAGGGCGTGCGAGCCGCAATGGCGTTAATGGACTCACCATAGTTGGCCATTAGGTGATTCATGAGTGACAGACCCCTGCCCTGCGTAGGTGGAAACATCTTCTCAATATCTGTCGGCTTCACAATGTAGTTGCCACTCCGGTCGATGTTCACTTGAATGCCAACGTGGTAGCCGCCGAACGTGGTCATGGTGACGACCATATCGCTCTCATTCATAATACGAAACGATCTCGGGACGGCCCTCTCATATATGTTCATGAAGGTACGATTGCCGATGCGCGGCTGACCATATGTGTAGGTAGTGACGTCTGTAATGGGGTAATTCATAGTCAGCAGGGCTTGTGTGGCACTGTATGCACACAGCGAGGCCAGAGCACCGCCCAAGCTGTGCCCGGTGGTGAACACTCTGTACACGGTGTTGACATCCCCGCGCAGCTCCTCGACGAGCCGGGGTATCACAATGGACTTCAGTGATTTCCAGATCGAGAGGAAGCCGGCGTGAACAGTGGGGCGCCACGACGTAGATTTCAGGCAGCTGCGTATGCATTGCTTACATCCAAGATACTTCTCCTGCGTGATGGAGCTGCCAACGGTGGA
This sequence comes from Ecitophya simulans, assembly GCA_027574965.2. NCBI lineage: Eukaryota > Metazoa > Arthropoda > Insecta > Coleoptera > Staphylinidae > Ecitophya > Ecitophya simulans. The sequence goes on from JAODGE020006062.1 coordinate 9,941, forward strand.
CACGCCATCGTCCACTCCTCCGTCCGTGCGCTTCCTCTCCACCCTCTCCATCTCACGCCAGACGACACGGTGGAGGTTTATGTCGTACTTGGCGTTGCTCGTGTTGGCAGTGCCACGAAAAGCGATAACGATGCGCGGCGACTTGCCCTTGTGCTCCGGAGCTGAGAGATCCATCTTGGTCATCAGCACCTGCACATCCTTCGCCTCCGCGACAAGCAGACGCACAAACCCGTATTTCTCCACATTCAACGGCAGTACGCTATCACCTCCCCCCGAGTTCTCCGCCGACCCGTCTGTCTTCCTGGATTTTGACTGCCGTGTCACATCGTCACCGCTGCCACGGACAGCAGCGCTGTCAATGCTGCTGTCCGTGCCGCTGTGGTGCGTAGCGCCGCGCCCCTCGCCCCCCACCTCCACAGTCGTGGTCGCGGCACCGCTGAAGGGGCGCTGCACTGCCGCACCCTCCACCTGACCTGAGTGCCCAGCAACAGCACTGGAAGCTGGTGCATCCGGCGCGGTCCCACGCTCCCTGGCAGCCCCACCATCCTCATCTGTCTCCTCCCCCTCCTCGTCCTCCTCATCGCTAGCGGCGCAGCAGCCGCACAGCACCTTCTTCACGCCGTGTGCCACCGTCTTCGGCACGTTGCTTGCCGTCACCTCAATACCAGTCTGAATAGCGCCATCCCCGGCGCTCTCCGTCACACCATACGCCTCCCACGACATGTTGTAGCAATCGATGCTGGTCTCAAGATTGAAGAAGGGGAGATAGTCTTGCTTATTAAAGGGACGTAGAGCGGCATTGAAGAAGTTGCTCTCCAACTGATCGAACTTCTTGACCGGCGCGACAATCAGACTCTGCTCCGCGCGTGCAAAAATGTTATCAAACTTATCGCGCGCTCGGCCAATGGTGCGCGACAGCAACGGCACCTGCTTCACCTCCGCTGGGTCCTCCTTGCTGTACAAGCTGCGTGACTGCTCCGCCGAGCGCAAGCCGGGCTGGTGAATGTGGCTGGCACTCCGCATGGACTCCCCAAGTGACAAAGAGGGCCCCCTCACCCTAGGAGAAACAGTGGCCGATCGGGAAAGATGCAGCGGTTTCAGTGTGCCGACCAATGACGTGAGAGTTGACCGATCTTGCCGATGATGATGCTGCTGCCGCTGAGGGGGCTCTCTGCTAAGTACGAGTGGCGCTCCGGAAGTGGTAAGTTCCCGCCGCATATTACTGAGCGCACTCGTACTACGACGGGGGCGCATCTCCCCGTATATCCTGCTGAAGTCGCGGCTATCCCACGTGAGTGATGCGCCACCGCCAGTAGTTGCAGCCAGTATTCGCCTATCCGTCATGCCCGGGTTACTCGCTGCCCGCCTCAGCCCCGTGCTATCAACGGTGTGCATCAGGCTGGTTCGCGAGCGTGAGTACCCGCTGTTAGAGTAGTCTCGCCTCTGCGTGCAAGCGCGGGGTCCGCGCCGTGTGTCACCGGTGTCTGAGGCCGGTAGGAAGTACGTGCTAAAGCGATCCATGTTCAGCACCCCCATGTCCGCAAGGGTGCCACCGTTGTAGGTTTGGTGAAGGTGTCGATCCACACTCGGGCTTGGAAAGGCGGGGCTGGTGCTGTTGCGCTTCGGCGGCGGTGGCACAGATGGTGCTGGGGTTGAGTGCACCCCTTGTTGTGCATCGTCGTCGTCACCACCACCGCGATGGAGGGGGTCGTCGTCGTTGTTGGGCACCAAGGAGGGTTGGGGTGTGATGGAGAAATGCGTGTAGCCACCGGAGGTTCCAGCCGGGGTGCCCGTGTGGTAGCCCGCTGGAGACCGCGTCTGCTCTCTATCGGTGCGCGGACTCCGGGTCTCACTGCAGCCAGCCTCTTTCGCCACATGTAGCCCGGATTGCTGTTCACGCCGATGAGCGCTAGAAGCCCAACTGCAGTTAGTGAGTGCGTTGTCGGCCCCACTATACTCGTCAACGGAGGAAGCACCTGTGCTGTTGAACTGATTGCGCTCCGCGATGCGGCGAGTGAAGGTGTTGTTTAGTGCCGTGGTATCCATCTCCCCGTCCTCGTCGTCATAGTGGACGCGACGGCCCCTGCGCTTCTGCTTCGCCATGTACTGACGCACACGGAAATCATACTGCAACTTGTAAAAATGCGTCTCCTCCTCCTCCGTGAAGAACACATATTGGCTGCCTCCGTGGAAAGCGACCCACCGGTACCACGTGTCGGGCCATACCATGTGCTTCCAACGCACATCAGCCGCCGCGATCGGTACATTCCTGTCGCGCTTGCGCGTAGTGTAGACAAGTGTCATGATGTTAACGAATGAACCGGCCATCATGAGAGTCGGCACCTGAACAAGTGGCTGCTGCGATGCGATCGACGATATCCGGCGATTGTAGTATAGGAAGAACACTAGATAATGGATAATGTAATAGATGATCGACGTGAAGAACACGAGCAGAAACACACGGCAGGCGAGCTGCTGTGGACGGGTCTCCAGATAGGGTTTCTTGCCCAGATAGTCCTTCAAGTACACGAGCATGCACAGGGAGAGCAGCGCGCCCAGGAGGAGCAACGCGATCACCCCCCAGAAGACGCCGCTAAAAGTGTCCCCGCTGTTGGCCCCGGAAGTCCAGGAATGGGTGTCGATTGCCGCGTCGATGATGTCCAGTATGAAGATGGCAAGCACATAGAGCAGCACAGCAATCTTCGTCCACATAGGCGGATCGTACCTGTTCTTGCTGTAGAAGAGGTAGCGTGTGAGCACGCTCTTCCCCTTTACCTCCATACGCAGCCTCCACTTCATGGAGGCCGTCATCACGGAAAGCATGAAGGCAATGGTGATCGCGACGAAGTAGGTGGGCAAGCGGAACTCCATGAAGGCCAGCACGGAAGGCAGCGGATGCAGCACCAGATTAACAGCAGAGAGCGGGTTGTAATACCAGAACAAGGCAAACTGCAGCACCGCAACCCACGACTGCTCGTAGAGCCGGCTTGTGTACTTCTTGTAAGCAATAAAGCGCCCGAGATGGAGTAGGGAAAGGAAGAGGGACACGTAGCGTATCACCACCGTCCCAATCGTGTACGAGCGCCGCTGATAGGCCACCCCGACTGCTGCCGAGGTGTTCGTGATCCCACTGCCAAGCTCAGCTGGGACCCCCAACAGCGTCACCGTGATGTAGCCAGAGCCATACATGGTCAGCATCTCCTCCGGTAGTCTCACCACATTACAGCGCTCCTCCTTTCGATGGCACTTGAGCTTCACGGAGGAAGTCGTTGTCAGCTGCCGCCCCCGCTTCTCCGCGCTAATCTCCGCCGTAAACCTGTACTCCGCCTGTTTCGCACTGAGCGCAGACGGCCGCGGGAGACTGAGAGCGATGCGGCGAAGCCGCTTTAGTTTGTCGCCAAGCAACTCGAGACCGGCGCCGTCCCACCGCACATCCACCATGCCTGCCGCTCCAGTTGCCGAGGTGGTAACGGTGACACAGGGGCTGCTCCAGCGGTCAATATGAAGGAGGTTGGTCTTGTACGACGCACCACATATATTTGTGATCTGCCACTGTGCCTGTGGTATCACCTCCACCACGATGGAAGAGATGAAGATCGCGTAGAACAGTAGCAGGATGATGCGCAGTGCCAGGGTGGAGAATGACTCCACCTGCAGCTCCACTGGTTCATAATACGTTCTGCACAAGCGTCGCACCTTCCGTCGCATCGACTTGCTGCGCAACAGGTCTGCGCCATCGCCCGCAGCTCCGTTGATATCTCCGCCATCCGAATCGCTGGAGCTATCCTCTAGCAAGCGGTGTCCCTGCTGCTGCTCCTGGTCGTCACCTTGCGGTTGTAGGCCAGAAGAGGGCTGCAGCCCCTTCCCGAGGTCTCTGTATCCGCCCGAAAGGAAGTACTGTCTGCGTGGGGCATCTGGTATAACTCTTCGAGTGCGCTTCATCGCAGACTGCTTTGGTGCGGCAGACGAGCACCCGGCCATGTTGTCAGGCTTTGTATCATCGCCAGCACCGTCACGCTGCTTCATTTTTGAGTAGTCGCCGTCCTTCGTAAGTACTCTTTTTTATCCGTTTTTTTGCGGACGTTTTCCTGCCGTTTCTAATGCTGCCGTGCGTACCCGTGTGAGTGTGAATGCGGGAGTGTTCAAGTGTAAGCGCTGTGTGTGTGTGAATTGTGGTTCGGCACAGCAAAACGTCTAATAGTGTGGCAGTACTTTTTGTTTTTTGATTATTATTATTTTTTTTTTGCGCCTCCTACAAATCAATGTACGTACACGCGTATGTATATAGCTGATAAGCGCACTGTGGCGATGCTAGCAAAATAATAATAATAATAATAATAATATGGTATGCTGCGGTGCCAATACTTCCTATTATGCTACTATATACATAGAGTGGAGGCGCGTTGTGAGGACACGTCGGTCCTTACTTTGTTGTATTTTGATTTTCTCACTTCTCGAGTAGCAACACTCAATTCCCCCCCCCCCGACAAAGAATTGCGCGCCACGTGTAATCTAGAAGATGAGAGGGGGGGGCAGTGCGCTGTGCGTGCGCTGGGGACTGCTTGGTGCAAAAAAAAGCGTCAAAGATAGGGGAGAAGGAGAGGGGGAGGTCGAGTAATAAAGATATGAGCGAGAGAGAGTACCACTGCTGATCTGGTCCACAGTGCTAGCAGGGAGGAGGAGGAAGCAGTGGACGACCAAAGACCAAACGCAACTGGCGGAGGTAATTAGTGCGATCCTCCAGTGAGCTGAATCGAGCGGTGACTCTGACTGCTCATCGGGGGGGGAGAAGGTTGATGTGGGCATTGCCTCAGTGTACCCCCAGAGGCAGTAACTATTATACATATTAGCATTGAGGTGGTGGAGGGAGGGGGGGAAAATAGCACTGTGCCGGTGAGGCTGAGACCTGTACATTACCAAGCGGAATCCCCCCCCCCTGGAGATTGCATCCCTGCTCAGGGGCTACAGATCATCCGTTCTGAATGTGCATATAACAGCTCGCATAAATACAAGGGTGACAGTAGCACAAAGCCGTCATTCGATCACTTTTTTCGCTGTTATTCTGGACTAGCACAGCCGGTAGCACAGAGCAGCGGTGTCGCCATCTCGTATTATATCGCAATGGAAAGCACAAGAAGGAAGTATAAGTTCTTGGCATTTAATAGCACAAAAAGAGAGATAACATAGTACCAATATATAGATATATACATATATATTGGTGTAAACGCTCTACAGCAATGCCGTTTGCCAGGCCGCAAACGCCACGGCTACGAAGACTATCCAGAAGCAGACAATCATGCACCAGTGTGTTGCTCTTGTCAAGTAGTCCAAGTCCATAAGGGGGCCACCAACTGTGCGCGAGGCATGGATCTCCATGCCCCATATCCACGTATTGCGCTGCGACTTTGTCGAAAAGAAGTTAAAGGCCAATGTGCCATCCGCCACCATATCCTGAGAGGCTCTCACGAGGTTTAACATCACCGTCAACAGGGGCGTCGCACCAGGGTCTCCCGCGCTGTTTTCGATCAGCATCCGGTTGTAAGCGTACTGGTTAAGAAACATCGCCTCCACCTCGAAGTCGCTGATATACGCAGCGATGGCAGCGGCACTCTTGAATGTGTTGATGGTCGACCCGAGGCTGCTCGGTATCGGCGTCACCTGCGTCGTGAAGAGCGTCTTCAGAGCGTCCGCATCGCTCGTAGCCGCAAGAATATCTGTGTAGTAGGTAGTGATATCACCCACAGCGGCAGAGGAGCCCAGTGGGGTGAGGGCGTCGGTACCGACCAGCTCCTCGAAGTTGCCATACTGCAGTGCCACCTTTGCGCCATCTTTGCGTGATCCAGCAACAATAATGTGCCACGTCTGCAGCTCCGCCTGCGCCACTCTGTCCAACTCCTCCACCGCAAGGCGGTATGATTCATAGGTGGGAACCATGCTCTTTATATCCGGAGCGGCGCTCGCAGCTGTGAATGCGTCGTTGTACAGCTGATCTGCCAGAGCCTTTACAGGGCCTGCCGTGCTCGTTGCTGCCATTGGTATCAACTCGCTGTACTCGTTGGTCGATGTAATCGCCTCGGTCAGCTCTATCGCGCGCCAACCCAACTCGGTGGCGAAGGTCAGTTGCTTCGTCACGGGGATGGCGCGCTGGTTGAGCTTCATCTCCGCATCAAGGATCGACAGTGCTGAAGCCAGCAGCTCCTGGAAGGTCTCAAGATGTGGTGTGACGTACACCGTGCCGCTGTTATTGTGAACAATCAGCCATATGTACGAGTTGACGAGGCGGTCAGCCTTATCCTCCAAATCACTGATAGCCTCCACCAGACCCGAGAGGTCCTTCGTCGCGTATGACTGGGCACTGGCTGAGATCACAGCGTCACAGCTCGCCTCAAAAGCGGCTTGATTAGAGGCGACGCGAAGGCCCATGTCACGCCCAGCGAGATCCTGTTCGGCCGCATTCACTCCGTACCACACCATCACAAACCCACACACCATCGGTACCACCGCCAGGAGTGCAATGATGACAAGGGGAAGCAGTAAGCACTTCTCCCGCAGCGGTCGAGTTGGCTCGCTCACACGCTGGTCACTACTGCTGCCGCTGCCACCAGCACAGAGCGGCTCACTCTCCGCAGAATCGTGTGAGGCCACCACGGACAGGATACCGCGACGCTTCAGTGCATACCACACACAGCACGCGCCGAGGAGGAAGACGTACAGACCCACTGTACAGCTTATCGCCGTAAGAGACCGCTTCCAGGTTTCCTCCACCAGATTTTCCAGTTCCCACCCCATCAATTGACGCTCGTATTGGAGGGGGATGCCGCGCTTTATATTCTCCAGCAGCTGCGCGGATTTGCGGCTTGTGACTTCGGAAGCGACGCTGACGTCCAGGGCGTTCTGAATATCAGGGACCATCTTTGTGAGGCGGGTCTCGATCTCCGTGCGCGCCGCCGCCACTGTTAGGTCGGTCTTCATAGCATTCTCAACGCAGCGCAGCTTCTGATAATTCCATATGTTGCTGCCCGGGTCATTCAGTGTGTATGCAGTGGAGTACATGGCCCTCAGTTGCCTCACATTGAGATTGGAAACCTCTAACATGCTAGTACCGTTGAAGAGGTCGTCCGACAAATTATCAACTTTGGTCAAGTGCAGCTCGATGGAGGCCACCAGCGAGGTGCTAGCACTCACGAGGTTATCCATCAGTACGTTCATATCCACAGTGCTGATGGTACTCTGGAACGGCCACGCAGTGTTCGCATTCACCAGCCCGTTAAAAACCAGGTAAGTGGAAATGGCGACATGGTCAAGCACGAACAGTTTGCGCAAGTAGTCTCGAGTGGTGCTAATCTCCATCAGCAGTGAGATCACCTTCCCGCCCTGGGTGTTCGCGACGGGGTTCACGTAGTGGATGTCCGTCACCGCCGTGATGAAGCTTGCCACGGACGAGTACATGCTGAATGCGAGGCTCAGTACCTCCTCCTGCGTGTTGATGTAGTCCGCGTAGCGCGCGGCCACCAGCGTTGCGGCGGACCCGTAGCCAGTGACAATGAGGTCGACTTGCTGGTAAGCGGCAAGAAGGCCAACCTGAGCGGAGAGAGTGGTGGTCAGTAAGTCGAGCGTGTCGGCAAAGAGTCCCTGGTTGGTCGTGTTGAGAAAGTCATAGCCGCTTTGCGAGGTTCTCACATCACTAGACGCGAGGCTAATGTAGTCTAAAGTGGAGGGCTGGTACGCAAAAATAATGAAGTTGTATACATCCGTCACCGATTCCACCTCCATCTCTGACAGGCGCGCGTAACTGCTCGCAGGCACCGCGGCCAGGACGACCATCCGCAGCACCGACAGGGAATTCGACAGTGAGTTGGCATAGTACACCAGAACGGCGGCCAGCAAGGCAACGGACAGCAGCCACCACAGGCGCTGTTGCCTTGGGATCAGGGTGTCCACGTAGGTGAAGTGCCGCGGTACGAGGCCCGGCGTCGTCAGGGTGAGCACGTCCTCGCTTGCGATCACCGCGAAGTCGCCGGTGGATGCACTGTGCAGTACCCACCATAGCACGACTAGGAGAAACAAAAAAACCGCACAGGCCGCGAGGATGCTCGGGATGAGCAGATCCCTCCACGCCTTCTCCGCTGGGCCGGTCACTGCCAGCGCGTACTCACGCATCACGAACGCGTACAGCCGCCGTGACGTGTTCAGCGGGAGCTCCACATAGCAGTAGATCTTGTTGCCTGGTAGGTAGGTGCTCACCCACGATCCAGTCACCGTCCCACAGACTGGGATGAGACCCTGGTCAGTGTCGCCCAGTTCTATCGTGTCCTCGGTACTGTCCGACGTAGAGGACAGGGGACGTAGCTTCTTGCTGCCGTAGCTCGGGTACTCTTGCATCAGCCGCCACCGCGCGTACGTGTATGTGCCTGCACGCACAGAGAAGGTCATGTCATCGATGGCGGCCAGCAGGTTGTTCACAATAATCTGTTCGTCGCGCGGCGCGCCGGAGCTCTGCCCCGACAGTCCAACTGTCTCGAGACGTGTCACTACGGATGCGGCAAGCATAGCGAGTTCATTCTGCCCAAAGGCATGGTATATGCCAAAGACAAGGGGGCGCATGACAAACACATTCACGATCATGGATACGGACACCACTAGCACCATCACCACCATCGCAGCGTACACACCGCGCAGTCCTCGCCGTTGCCGCCGCCGCTCGTGCAGGCACCCATACAGCCACTCCAGCACGCACACACACAGCAGCACCAGTGCGATGGAGATGCAGGTACAGATGGAGTGGCACATGAATCTGAATATCTCGCCGTGCATTGAATCTGGTATCCGCTCAATGGCAAGGCCATTTTTGCGGTCAATATCAGCAACGACAGTAACCCGCCGCCGCAACGTTTGCGGGGTAATAATCTTGTCGGTTTCGTTCACCAGCGGGGTGTAATGTGCGGGCAGGTCAGCAATAACTGTGGGTAACTGCGAGAGTGACAGTTGCGCACCGTAGTAGCGCGACTCCCACTGCGACCCCGTGATAAAGGGATATGGGGAACTCTCGGACTGGTACTGAGCAGTTGAGTTGACCAACTTGAAGTACAGGGCTACCATGAAGCTCGGAAGTCCGCAGGAGTCTTTGCACACTTTCGCCACGGACGGCGCTCGATTGGTTGCCGCCAGTACCAGCATGGACTCCGACCCCAGCTTTGTCAGTCCAGCGGTGACACCCTGCGAAGCGCGCATGTCAAGCCCAATGGTGGCGCCGAGCACAGCGGCTGCAATGAAGAAGTACAGGAGGTAGCGCATGAGGTGCGTGCGCACGTGGTGGAGCAAAAAGGGCGACCCTTTGGCGTAGTGCATAAGCCGCCGCAGTGGGGATAGGTTAACATACAGCAGCATGAAGACCAACGTGCCGAGACCACCACCAATGATCGTCGGGATCGACCCGCTCACAGCGAAGCGGCCAGGGATTTTCCTCACGATGACCACTTGCTTCTGCGTATCGTCCTGCAGCATAGAATAGAGTACGTAGCCGTTCACAACGTCATAGTGTAGTGCACGGCGGAAGAGAATGAAGTCGAGTGCGCCAACCGCCTCGGCAGCGCTCTTCATCTCGGGTGGGTGCACGTCATTCGAGCCAACTACGCTGTAAAAGATCATTCCGGCCAGCGTGCGGGTATAGAGCAGCTCAATAAACTTGTCCGTCGCGTTGTATTTCATGAGCGTCTCGCTCGTCATGGCAGCCGCAACACACCGCGACAGTTCGCCATTGCTGCTCATGTACACGTTGCGGATGGCATCCCGCAGCGAGTACTCCAGCATCACGGTCACGACGGCCAGGATTGCGGCAACGGCGCCGGCGACCAGTACACACAGCACCACCCTCCATCCCGGATGACGCAGTATTGAGAGCAGCTCCAGAAGAACAAAGAGTACGCCCAGACCGATCGCCATTGTCAGCGCCGTCCACATGGCGGATTGCTTCAGCCAGTTGCCATACATACTGTAGAGAGGGTTCTGGAGGCCAAACCAGGTGCGTGCCGGCGTACAGCGTCTCTGCAGTATCTCGTGGTCGTAGGTTACAGCGATTGTGACGCCAAACATGGCATTGTAATAGTTGGCGGTCCGTGCGCTGTTGCGCCGGTAGGTTGTAAAGTAGGGGCGGTAGCGCTGATATGGAGGGGTGACACCAGCGAACACACCATCCGTGCCGGCGTCGTTGCCGCACTGGTTTGGAGTGAGCACTGGCAGCACATACTGCATCCTCGCCATCACGTCGTTCAGCTGGCGAATGGGAAGTGTGAAGTTCTGTTCACACAGCCTCCCGTATGTCCGGATGGTATTAATGGACACCACCCGGCCCTGCTGAGTGAAATCCAACGTGCCGGCACGGAACTCAAAAAGTGAAGCCGTGGGGGGGAAGAACGGTGTCTGTGGCCTCGTAGATGAGGTTCTCGTGCTCGACAGCTCTTCAATCACGCTAGAAGCGATCCCTACACCGGAGAACCGCACATCTACGCCGGCACTGAGCAGGGACGGATATAATGCCTCCAGCGCGCTGATGCCAACGTTCAGGAGCTCCAAGGTGGTCTGCGACTTCACCTTCTCAGTGTAGACATCAAACTGCTTCAGGCCGAGATAGTAAATGCCGAAGGTGCACAGCGCCACGATCGCGACCAGTACGCAGAATATCACACGCATGTGCAAGACTGCCTTCTCACGGCACAGCATTGTGTCTTCTGATGACTGCTCAGAGGAGTGTGCGGTGGGTACCCGGTGAGCATCGGCGTTCCTGCCCCTCTCCTCCTCCTCTTCGTCGCTATAATCGTCCTCCAGAAGGAACCCACGCAATTCATCCACGGCAGCGCGCAGGTCCCGCATTGTCGGGCCTGTGATCGGCGTGGACTGCACCGCCGCCGCTCTCTGTGTGATCTCCCTGAGTCGCATGAGTGCGTCTGTCAGCACAGGCGCGGCCACCGCCTCTGATACTTTGGTGTCTGAGACCCATTCACACAGGGTGTGAGTGGCGTGCGTCACAGCACGTATGGCGTCCTCGCTTGGCACAGCACAGCTGTGCACTTCCCGAATCAGAGCGGCGGAAAGCAGCATTTAAGATCCTCACACTATTCGTATATATATATATATATGTATACTGGACGAAAAGGAGTGAGGTGGATGCAGTGTTCTAGCACGCGTGCACGTACGGGTAGTCGTACAGGGGAGGAGAGCGCTACTGTCGTGGATAGTGCAGAGACAAGAAGTGAGAGGGAGGGGGGTGCTGGGAAGCACTGAATATGTTGCTATATCTGGTCAACGTCTCTCTGTATGAGTGCAGTTCCTTGCTAGCCAAACTAACCGCGTCGCACACACACACACAGTTGAAACGCCACTCTAGACAACAGTTGAATGTATGAAATAGAAAATAATAATACATAAGAAAAAGGGAGATTAATAAATACAAAGGGAGGAAGCAAAGAGCAGAATTGTGAGTGGCAACGCATTCTAAAAAAAGTGGGAACTGGGCGATTAGTTACTAGAAGCGCGAGTACACAGAGGCGCTGATCATTGCTGATAGGTGAGAAAGAGAGCGCATGGGGGGTAGGAACACCACTTTCATGCACATTTTTTTAAAAAAACGAACAACTGAACACAGAAGTAAACTGTACTTTTGTAGGCATTCCTACAATAGTAGATTGCAGAAGTGATACACTCCTCCCATGTGGACAACGTAGCACCTCGTTTGCTTGTTGCCGATATATATATATTTACGTTTGTCATCATGTCTTTTGCTGTGCCCCTCCCTTGTGCGTGTACAAATACTTCCAGTACTTCAGTAACTGGAGAAACTGATGATAATTGCAGATGCGAAATATATATATATATAATAGGAGCCCAGTCCTCCCCTGATCACCCCTGGCTGTCCGTTGCTGCGCGCTTCACTGAAAAGTTGAGCTTGTCCTTGGCGCTATTCAAGCCCACCATCACGGTGCTGCTGGGGGGCAGCTCCTGTGAGATCACCATGCGACTGATCTCCGTGGTGACGTACTTCTCGACCCATCGCCGCACTGGTCTGGCGCCCATCTCGGCGTCAAACGAGGAGTCCAGGACGAAGCGGATGGCATCGTTGCCGAAGCTGACAGTGACACCCTGATCCTTCAGGCGCGTATTCAGCTCTACGATGATGAGCTGGACAATGTCCATGAGCTCTTCGAGGCCGAGCGAACGGAATAGAACGATGTCATCCAGGCGATTGATGAACTCAGGACGGAAGAACTTCTTCACCTCGTCCATCACAGCCTTCTGAGCAAATTCGTAGGCCTCTGGAGAGGTGCTCATGCGCTGTAGATGGATGGAGCCCAAGTTTGACGTCGCGATACTGATTGTGTTGCTGAAATCCACCGTCCGGCCATGAGAATCTGTAAGTCTGCCGTCGTCCAGTACTTGCAGAAGCACGTTAAACACATTCGGGTGCGCCTTTTCCACCTCGTCGAGCAGTACAACGGTGTGCGGGCGTCGCCGGACTGGCTCGGTGAGCTGGCCACCCTCATCGTGTCCGATGTACCCCGGCGGAGCCCCGATGAGTCTCGCGACCGCATGCTGCTCCATGTACTCGCTCATGTCGAGGCGCACCATGTGACGCTCGTCGTCGAAAAGCTCCACCGACACCGCCTTCGCCAGTTCCGTCTTGCCCACACCCGTGGGGCCAAGGAAGAGGAAGGATCCGGAGGGTTTATTCGGGCGTGAGAGGCCGGCGCGTGAACGCAGGATGGCCTCCGCCACCCGCTGCACCGCCTCGTCCTGACCCTTCACGCGTTTGTGGAGGTGGTCTCCGAGGGAGAGCAGCCGCTCACGGTCGGTTTGGCTGAGCTTGCTGACGGGAATGCCCGTCCACCGAGAGACTACCGTAGCGATCTCCTCCTCATTGACCGTTCCATGCAGCAGCGCCGCCTTCTGCTCATCGATTTGCTGCTTAAGAGAGCGTATCTTGTCCTGAAGAATCGGAATGACGTTGTACTTCAGATCCGCAGCTAGCTCCACATCGCGGCTGCGCTCCGCACGCTCCAGCTTTACCTTCTTCTCATCGAACTTAGCCTGCAGGTCGCGCAGCTCTTCCATCCGAGAGCGTTCCTGATTATACTTATCCAGCAGTGGACCAAGCTCCTCATCCACGCGCTGGATCTCCGCCTTCACCTCCGCCAGCCTGGCCTTCGACGATGGGTCCTTGTCCCGCTCGATTGCCTTGGCCTCGATTTCAAGCTGATGGCGTTTCCGCTCCAGCGCGTCCACCTCCGCGGGCCGCGATGAGAGCGTTACCCGGACATTCGCACAGGCCTCGTCAATGAGGTCAATAGCCTTGTCCGGCATGAAGCGGCTGGTGATGTAGCGGTCAGCCAGCTGCACCGCCACCACCACCGCCTTGTCCGTGATCTGCACACCGTGGTGCTGCTCATAGCGGTCCTTAGTCCCGCGGAGCATGCTGATGCACTCCTCAATGGAGGGCTCATTCACGTAGACCGGCATGAAGCGCCGCTCAAACGCCGCGTCCTTCTCGACGTGCTGGCGATACTCCTCCAGCGTGGTGGCCCCGATGGTGCGCAGCTCCCCGCGGGCCAGCAGGGGCTTCAGTAGGTTGGCCGCGTCCATGGCCCCCTCGCCCTTGCCAGCACCGAGCACAAGGTGGATCTCGTCAATAAAGAGAATGATCTTGCCGTCGCTCTCCTTGACCTCGTTAAGAACCGCCTTCAGACGCTCCTCGAACTCGCCGCGGTACTTCGCCCCTGCAATCAGCGCTCCCATGTCCAGGGAGAAGATGCGCACGTCAGCGATGGTGTCCGGGACGTCGCCCCGCACGATCCGCTGAGCGATGCCCTCCGCAATGGCGGTCTTGCCGACACCAGGCTCTCCAATTAGAATGGGGTTATTCTTGGTACGACGCGAGAGCACGCGGATGGTGCGCAAGATCTCCTCACTGCGCCCAATGATAGGGTCTAGCTTGCCGGCCTCCGCGAGGCTACACATATCCACTGCGTACTTGTTCAGAGATTCGTAGTTGTCATCGGCAAAATCCGAGGTGACCTTCCTTCCCTTCCGCATTTCCATCAACGTAGCCCGCACCGCCTTCTTTGAGGCTCCCGCCGCGTCTAGGATGCGGCCCACCTCGCTGTTCTCGTGCAGGGCCAGCAAGAAGTGATCCACCGCCATGAGGGTGTCGCCGAGGGCGACACGCTCCTGCTCGGCCAAGTTCATCACCCGCATCATCTCCGAGTTGGGTCGTGGTTGAGAAGGCGCGGGAGTTTGGGTGGGAACTGCGTCCAAGCGTGCCTCCAGAGCCTCCGTCACGGACGCCGCGCCAAGCTTCCGCAGCACGCGGGAAGCAAGGCCATTGTCATCGTCAAACATAGCGCAGCTGAGGTGTACAGGGTCGAGATACCCATTGGCCTTCTTGCGCGCCAATGCGACGGTGCGCGCCATGAGGTCAGACGCAGCCTGCGTCCACTCGGCGCTTGAGCTCGACATGCGGGGTGTGCTTTTTGTCTTACTTACGGATCAACTCTTTTTTACCTTTTTTTATTATTTTTGTACCCTAAGTGGGTGATACACAATAAAAACAAAATTAGTAAATAAACGACAATACGAAATAAAGCCCTTAACAATAATGATGAGCTGCAAAGAGCCGACTGGAATCACTCTATATATATGTGTATATTATGAATATATCTGATATGTATAATCGGTGTTCCTTCACTCCCTAAGGGCTACTAGCAGGTTTCGTATAGTTTGCTTGCTTTTGCGGTGACTTTGTGTTAAAGAGAGTTTGTGTCTTGTACGAATAGTAAGCAGCCGCTCTTGAACTGGGTATCTTTTGAGCGGGGCCGCCGTGCACTCCGTTCCTCTACTTCGGAGACGAGAGAGAAAAGAATAAAAAAAGATTGCTGAGTATTTGTTTGTCAGTCCCCACGAGCACAGAATGAGGAGGAGCTGCTGTGTGTTTGTTATTTTGAGTAAAATAACGAAATAATAATAATGAGAGAGAGCACAAGATAGATAAATAAAATGTAAATAGGAGCCTGTCACTGCGCTAGTAACTGCAGCTGATCACGAATAGTAAAATGAACTCAAAAACTCGAGAAGAGGTGTAAAATAATTTTTTTTTTAAGAAGAAAGCCTGATACGTGGAAAGTATCTAATATGGTGTGTGAGTGACCGAATAAATAGAGAAGCGGCGCGCTTATCGTGGTAACCTTGTAGGCTGGTCTTCTCTTTAGTTTTTGAGTGTGTACGGGTGTCTTGAATCCAAACTTTTTATCTATTCGATACAGAGGACAAGTAAACGGAAGAGAGAGAGCATAGGAGAGATACACCCCATCTTAGCGTAATGAGAAGGGAAATGACACTTTGGAATCTCGTCACGAGCACCAGAATGCTGTGGAATCACACCCCACATTAGCACTGCATAGATCAACGACTCTCTGCTTAGGTGGCAACTTTCGAACGAAATGAAAGCAAAGAAAAGCATGTAGGTAGCACGGAGTGCTCTTGATTTCGTGATGGATGACAACTTGAGCAATTCAAAAAGGCACATGCATTCAAAGAAACCAGGGATATATATATATATATATACCTTGATTCGACGTAGCGCAGTGTTTGGTAATTCTGTCGTCCTTGTATTCCCGTAAAATAGAGATGCAATTGTATCTTTCAGCTTTTCACATACACGCACACGCTGGCATTGCTATTCTACCCAATCATCTGTGCTGTCTGTACCGATGACCCGCAGGCATCGCACAGGGCACGCTCCACCTGCGTGCTGCTCGGCGATGGCGTTGAGGGAGTGGGCGTAGGCGAGCATCGAGTGGTTTGTCACAGCGAACCCCTTTCCTTGAGTGGGCCGGAACATCTTTTCAATATACATTGGCTCGCAGACAAGATTACCGTTCCTCTCTATATTGACCTCGACACCGACGTGATGACCGCCCATAATCTGGAAACCCGCCACAGCGTCGCTCTCGTTCACAATGCGGAAGGTGCGTGGGATGGCACGGTTGTAAAGCCTTTTAAAGGTTGTATTGCCGATTGCGGGTTGCCCAAATGTGTACACAGTCACATCAGGGTTTGGGTACTTGAGCATGAGGAGCGCGCGCCGCAAACTAAAGGAACACAGCACCGCCAGGGCCCCACCCAGGCTGTGGCCGGTAACATGGACGGACACAAACTCGTCGTGGTGCACCGCGCCACTCCGCAGCGACCAGCTATCCCTGCTCTCAGTGCCCGCCCCGTCTCCCCCCGTCTTGGTGGAGGGAAGCTGGTACAGACTCCGCAGCTCCGTGAACACCGCCGCCAGCACGCGCGCCTTCATCGTCGTCCACACCTCCAGGAAGCCACTGTGCACAGTTGCCCTGCGCGTCAGCGGCCCTGCCTCCATCTCACGCCATACACGCTGGCGGAAGCGGATGTCCTGAAGAGCGTTGGAAACATTGTCGGTACCTCTGAAGGCCACGATAATGCATGGTGGGCGCGAGGGTTGGGCAGTGGCGGCGGGCCCGTCAACGCCAAGGCTTCCACAGCGACTCGTCACCACCACTTGCACGTCGCAGCAGTGCACAACTGCGAGGCGGCGGTAGCCATACCTCTCCGTGCACATGGAGGCCGCGTCGCCCGCGTCCGATATCGGGGACAAGAGCGGTGGCGGCAGTGGTGAAGCCCCTCGGTCCAGCAGCGGTGCCGTGGTCTCCGCCGCCACCACAACCCTCACAGCATCCAGTGGGGGCTCCACCTGGTGGTTGGGAGAGACTGGGGCCCGCCCCCCCGAAGCAGAGCCACAGCCGCGGCAGCAGCATATCCAGTCGCGCGCTGATTGGAGAGCGGCCCTGGGCAACGCCCACGCATCCACCAACACGCTCGTCTGAATGAGCCGGTCCCCAAGGCTTTCCGTGACCCCGTACGCCTCCCACGCCATGTTGAAGCAATCGATGGCGGTCTCCAGGTTAAAGAAGGGGTAGTGACGCTGATGCGGCGGCTGCCCGCACAACTCAGAGGCATCCGCACTCCGCTTGCGCCGCTGCCACCGTGACGAGCGCATCACCAGCGCGCGGAGCCGCTGCCCACCCAGAGTTTGATCTGCAGCTTCAATTAAGGTGGTGGCGCGGCTCCGCAGTACGTCTATGTGCGTTTGCTGTGCTGCACCGCTGTCGTGTCTCCGCCGGCGCGCATTGTCTGTGTCAGTGTCATCTATAGGCACAATGCTCCCGTCACCGCTGAGAAACACTGCGGTGGGTGGGTATGGAGAAGTATCAGCGAGAAGCGAATGGTGTGGCTCGCTGTCGCTGATGCTGTTGCAGCTCGGGAGGCCAGAGACGGGCACTGAGGGAGAGGCACCGGTCACCCATCGTATCACCCCAGGAGCCTTGGGATAACGCTCCCGCGACGCCGGTGGGCAGCTCCGCGCAGCTGTTCGCGATCTAGAGGTGCCGAGATGATCACTAGCATGGGCGCGCTGCCGTGGTGGAGCGGCCTGTGCAGGGGGCTGTACGCCTTCGCGCAGATTCGCGACCGCATAGGGGCATTCCGGCGCGGTGCCCAGGAGCAGCGTCATGCCCTCGCAGCCCTCCGGCTCCGGTGTGGGCACTGGCAAGCCCGCGCTGCGGCGCCACAGCGACGGCCGCGACGTCCACCCCGGCATTGCACGGCCCTCTTGCACATCCCAGAAGTGCAACTCCTCGCGCTCAGAGCGAAATATGTACTGGCTCCCGCCGTGCTCGCGCAGCCAGCGGAACCACTCCGCCGGCCAGTGCAGCACACGCCATTGGGGATCCCCAGGTCGCACAGGGACACGATCAGAGGGCTGGACGGCCATATACACGTACGTCATGTGATTCACGAACACTGTAGCAATCACCAGTGTGGGCAGCTGCAGCAGCGGGCGATAATACACCACCTGCAGCTCGTCGGCGTGAATGACGGCAGAGAGGACGAGCTGCGCCAGGGGGAAGTAGACGCAGGACGTGTAGAAAATAAATATGAAAATGCGGCTGGCAAGCTGCTGTGGACGTGTCTCAATGTATGGCCACTGACTGAGGTTTCGCTGCAGCCAGGCAAGTGCCACCGCGTTCACCACAAAGCCACCAACCAGGACGCCCACAAGTGCCTTGTCAAGCGCCACGCACGCATACGAAACACAGAGGGCTTCGGTGCCCCACTGCCAGCGCTCAAAGAATGCGCGCGCTATATCTAGGCATGCCACGGTCACTAGATAGAGCGCCAAGATGACGTGGATCCACGCTGGTGGGAAGCGCCGACGCCGTCTGGGCACATTGTCACGCGTGGAGGTGGCGGTGGAGCCCGCCACCTCTGCTGGCGCTACGGTTTCTGCCGCAGGATCCAGAGTGGCAGAGGTAGTGGGCTTCAGTCGATTATCCCCGGCCTCCGCCCACGGGAAAGAGGCGGCGATGACCGCAAAGGTGAAGCACACCACTACAGCAATGAAGTAGTACGGGACGTGGAACTCAAAGAAGAGCAGCACGCTCGACCCACGCTGAGAGACGATGCCAGCGATAAAAAGCGGATTCAGATAGCACAGCAGCGCGAACTGGAGCGCAAGGACCCAGTACTGCTCGTAGATCATCTGCGAGAGCTTAGCGCGGTAGATGAAGAGCACCACGGCCCCAGCGGAGTACAGGAGAGCAGCATATCGCCAAACGATGATGGCTACAGTGTAGGAGGCGCGCTGGTACACCACCCCGACTGCGGTCGGCACTGTCTCGGCAGTGGCCAGCTCGGTGTCAACACCAAGAAGGGTGACGGTGAGCCGCGAGGTGCTTGTCGCCACCGCAACGCTGGGCGGCAGCACCACGGTGACGCACCGCGGGGAGTCACGATAGCACCTTACTGTGGTGTTGAAGACGTAGTGCAAGGCGTCGCTGCTGGAGTTGGAGCCACCTGGCACGGTGGTGGCTGTCATGAGCCCAATGGCGGTGCGCGAACTGTTGCCACTGCTGCTGCTGCTGTGCTCGCTAGCAGTCCCATCACCGCTCCCGCTCTCGCCCCACTCGCTGCTGCTGCTCCTGCTGTCCTCAGCGGGGTCCACCGCCTCCGCATCCAGGGCTACTAGAAATGCATAGGTGCGCCCCGGCGAACGTGCCGGCGTGATGTTGTGCATAGGAGAGGCTAAGCTGAGGGCAATGCGTGTGAAGCGGTTGAGTTTCGAGTTCAGTGTGTCGCCGAAGTTCTTGGATCCATCCCATCGCAGGCGGTACACACGCTTGTAGGGACGCATTGTGGGCCGCGGAGAGACCGTCGTGGTGCTGGTGGATGTCGGTGTCATGGCACTGCTCTCTGCTGTCCCAGGTGAGATCGTGAAGTCACCTGCGCGATTAGCAGTGACGCGGTCCCCCGCACCCCACTGATGGGAATCCCCAGAGACCCTGTAGACGTTCCGCAACACATCGGCATCTGACAACCAAGAATGGCGCAGGGGCGCTGTCGTTGGCAAAGTCACTGTTTTGATCTTGTGAAGCGGCCACTGTTCCCATGCATCTGGCACAAAGTAAGACTGCCGCTCTGCACACTCCGTGCTGTTCCACAGCGTAAGGGCGTTCAGTGGCTCTGAGTGGGCCCCGCAGAACTCACGGCTCTGCCATTGCAGGCCCAGCGACACACACTGCGCAGCCAGGGAGAGCAGCAGCACTGCATACCATGAGTAGAGAAAGACATGAGTGGTGGTGGTGGACATCGTTTCTACCGTTAGCTCCACCACTGGCGGGGCAGCGGTGCGCGAAGCAGTGACGGCACTTGCTCGTGCGGTGGCGATCTTGGTTGAGGACGAGCTGGGAGGAGCGTGCCTCCGACGCGCGACGGTGGGGTTTGCTGCATTCACGCTGTCAAGTGCCTGTCGTGGCAAGGGTGGTGCGGAGGAGTTGAGTGCCGTCGGTGATGGGTGCATGCAGATGTACAGCAATGATTCAATGGCTACAGCTGGATCGTGTTGCTCTGTGGAACTGATAAAAGAAGCAATGCGATTACATGTATGTCTGTGAAGTGGGGGAAAGACTATGAAGCCGCCGCCCCCACGGTACCTGCGATGTGTTGTGAGTCCTTGATGTAAGTGTGTGGGGGAGGGGGGGATGGTGAGAGAGAGAGTAGGGTGGGGACTCGAAGATGCGATGGTTGGTCAGTAGCCCAACAACAGACCCGCCAACAGCCACTCCAACTGTATCTTCTCTCTTCAGTAAACACGCAGAACGCTAATGAAGGTCCGTAATGTTGAGAAGTGGTTTCCTACTCCAGCTGGTAGCTGAATTCAGAAAAAAAAGTGAAAAGAGATGCAAAGAACAATAGAAAGACATTGTGCACAAGCACATGCGCGCAAACGCACATATATATATTGAGAGATTGACAAAAACACAGGCACGCACGGGCAGTTGCCCTTCTGGCTGATTTTGCACACCAAAGTACGGGAAGTCAGTGAAGGAGCAACTCGACTCCATGCAAGACTCCTCAATTGATAATAAATCAACTATATATATGCTGTTCTTTCACTTTTCCATTTACTCTATTATTGCCGATGGTGATGATGTGTGTGTGTGTGTGTGTGTTACTTCTACGCCGCACACACACACACGTGTACCTGCCCAAGATGCCTCTCCCAATCACGCAGCAGCGTCCATCGATGCGACGGGTCTGGGCAGGGGCGACGGGGGGCTACGTGAGCGGTGGAGGTACTTTGTATAGCGTCTCGAGCTGTCACGCACCGCTGTGGGCGATGGCGCCAGTGCTGCGTCATCCCCCACCTCCGTCACGCGCAGCGGTGACGAGGACGTCGGGGCTGTAGTGCGGTTGGTGCTGCCCCCGCCAGTGCCCCGCCCACCCTCCCCGCCTTTAGTGTCGGGACTGTCCACACCGCCGCCAGTCTTTGTGTATGCCTGGCCACTCCTCTTCCCCAGCTGCAGAGAAGGTGCACACGCCTCCGCGCCTGCGATGCGGCTGCTACTGCTTCGGCCCCTATCCTCCTCCGCGTTGTAGGTGGCCGTGCTCCCGCTGGCGCGGGTTCGGCTGGGGTGTGTCGGCCCCAAGTACTGCTCGTCGGCGACGGCGGCCCTTACATTGAGAGCGGCTGCGCTGGCGGTAGTGTTGCTGTCGTCGCCGCCTAAAAAGGGGTCCGCGACAATGGGTGGCGGTGCGGCGGAGGAAGAGGACACACGCGGGTGTCCAGACTCTCCGCTGTGTATGCGGCCCTGTTGGACCTTGCTCAGTGGGGCGTTAGACCTGAGGTGGCTAACACCGATAGCGGGGAGTGCCTGCTGCAGCAGCATCGGCCCCTGATCGGCCCGGTCATCCACAGAGGTGTTGCTGGAAGCACTGCTAATGATGATTCGGCCGAAGCGCAAGTGGCCGGGCCGCTTCTGCAGATCCTCCCCCTCGCAACAATCAGAGGAACGCGACCCAAGATCCTCGAGAATAGGGCTAGGAATTGCATTGAGCACGCCGCTCTCGTCGATCCAGTCCCTGTCTGGCGCAGTGTCACCGGCAGGAGTGGTGCTCAGGTCCACCACTCTCACGGGTGACACCACAGCCCCATTTGGGCTCACCCAGTGGCACGGCTCGAGTGGGGATCCGCTGCTCTGCTCAGCATCCGTGGTACGCGACGGTGAGACTGTGGCGTAGTTCTCTATCGCACCCATGCGTCCACTCTCGCTGTTGTCGTAAACGTATGCGGTGGGGCAGGGAGGGCTGCTTCTGTCACTTCCAGCTGGGAAGGTCTCGCGGCTGAGAGAGGGCTCGCTTACTCCGAGTGCCGACATACCACGGCTCGCGCTGTTCCGGCATCGGGCCCGACGTGGGACAGACTCTCTGTATGGTGACTGCGTCAGCTCCTCGACGAACTGTTCCTCCCCATCACAGTCATCGTCATCTGCATAGCTGTAGTCGTCCTCCTCAGTGGGGTGTAAGAAATCTAACCTGTGTTCGCCGCGATCACCGCCGAGCCGTGCCTCTGCTGCGGAAAGCGCGCCGGCAGCCCGCTCCCTTGCCCAGTGCGGACTTGGTGTTGGCGGGGACAGTGAAACATCGTCGTCGCCACCGTTATGGAGGCCGCCCCTGCCATGTAGATCGCCGCTCTCCCCATCATGTGATTCAGTGCCAAATTGCCGCAGTGGTGTGTGCGACTGTGGGAGAGGAGGGAGCCCACGCTCCGACTGTCCAAGCGAATGGTGGTTGAAGGGCTGCCCAGATGGGTCCCTGCCATCTGTGGAGCCTGCATCGCTCTGGTGCTCAGCGCTGAGGCAGACACCGTCGTTCTTCTCCGCAGGGGCGGCACTGGCATTCTCTGTGGAGGCCTCCGCGCGTGAGACGGAGCGCCACAGAGACGAGGTGCATGGCGGAGGTGCCGAGCTGAGCTGCCAGCTCGTGCCGCTGAGCTGCCACCGAGGAGAGAGTGGGGCCGCCTCCACTGTCTGCGACGACGACGCCGCAGAGGATCGTCTGCTCTCCACGCTGCGTGTGACGGGGGCGGAGAGACCCTGGTTGCCCTCATCACGAAGGGCAGAGATGCGCAGCGCGAGGCTGTGCAGTGCAGCCTCCCGGCGCGCTTGCCGCACCTCTGGTGCTGCGCTGCTGTCGTCCGACACACTCCGTGCTCGCGCGTCGTCGTTGGCAGGGTGACGCACCTCAAAGATGGGCTCGCGCCCCGCACTGGCCAACGGTAATGTGGGCTCCTCTCGCGGCTCCACCGGTGGTGGGGAGATGCTGTGTGCCGCCGCTGCCGCCTCTGTGACTGCGAGGGGCGCCGGTGGTGGTGCGGCCTGGAACAAGAGCACAGTCTCCGTCAGCGGCTCCGCTGACCGCAGTAACTCAGCGGGACATCCACACGTTGGCACCGGTGGTGGTGGTGGAGACGCCACCCCCGCTCGACTGGCAGGCGCCCTCTGTAGAGCTGCCAGTGTCATCCACAGGCTCCGCTCCGCCTCCTCAATCTCCTCGTTGCGTGCAGATGGTGGGGCAGCGGCCTCTACTGGCTGTTCCACGAGCTTCTCAGACATGCTTCGGTGATGGCGCTGGTGGAGGTGGTCGATCTCCACGAAGGGGCTTTCTTCGATTTCAGAGTGTAAGGGGGTGGGTGAGGGCGCTGGTCCCCCAGCCTGTCTGCCCCCCGCCACCCCCACGGACGCATCGGTAGCCACGGTCGCGTGATTCTCGCTGAGGCGAAGTGGATCTGCTGGCTGCGGTTGTGGGACCTTTGCGGAGCTGCTCGATGACACCAGTGGGGGCGAGGGCGACGCAGAGAACTTGGCCTCGGTTGACGCTGATGTGGCACTCTGTCTCTGTGGTGGTGGTGCCACTCTGGGGTTCGATCCGCTCACCAGGAGCCCCTCAGTTCCCATCTGGGCAGCCGCGGTACGCTGTTTGGGGATGGTTAAGGCCAGTCCATCAATACCACTGAGGCGAAGCCGAAGTTCACCTCCAAACCGCTCCCGCTTCTCCTCACCAGTGCTGGTACGCGCGCGGCTGTCAACGAAGCCCAACGAGGTCAACACGGGTCCAGCGGAGCTGCAGGACAGTAAGTCCGAGGCGACTGGGGAGCCACGCTGCTGATCCTGTGGCGGGGTAGCGCTGGACGAGGCGAGATAGTACGAGCCATTCCCCTCTGTGGCGGTCTCTGCCGCCTGCGAGCGTTGTGCGTGCGTGTGGTGGTGCAGCTCCGTCCTCGACGATGACAACGCGGAAAGTGATGCTGGTCGATGGCCGTGGTCAGTGTTTGGTAAGGATCTGATCTGAGGTGCGCCTGTCCCAGCACTGCACACCGCTCGATAGGTGTGGGCGCGGGGAGGCGAGTCCCTGTAGGGCACAGGCCGCCAGCAGAGCTGACCCACACGTGTCGTGATGGCAACGAGTGTACGGAAGTCTGGGTCCTGTCCATGCGCTCGCCGCTGCGGATGCCGCTCCATAACGAGATGGAATTCTAACAGTTAGGAGGAAGTGGCGGGCGGGGGGGGGGGGGGGAGGAAATGAAGCTCGAAAAAGGGTTACCCTCTCCCCCACCACGGTGAATAGTGGGGAGAAGGGGGG
>JAODGE020006063.1:0-16311 GCA_027574965.2 Ecitophya simulans
GCGGCCCAGTAAAAAAAGGACAAAAGGGGGAACCGCCCAATTCCATAGAAAGCCGGGGGGGGGGGGAGGGGCGGGGGGGGGGGCGAAGGGGTACCCCCAAGCCAGGGGGGGGGGGAGGAAAACAATAATAACAAAAGGGCCAGACAGGAGTGGTAACCCTTCGACACACAGCCGCACACAGACACGCCATACTTTGCGTGAGCGTATCGTGTCATGGCGGCATCATTTCTATTGAAGATGCTTGCATTCCTTTTATATGTGTACGTTCTTCGATGTACGTGCATTTAGCTCAACTTCTCGTCCTCCACACACACACACACGCACATATACATATAATTATATGGTGACCAGTAGGGCTTGACGGCGACGATTCCCTCCCAACACGCGCTTAAGCCTGTCAGATAAACATCTTTCCGTGCCGCAGAATCGACCGCACGTCTGGCACTACCAAGAGAGACTCCAGGAAGGGCATCAGAGCCAACAGCAGCTCATCATCCTCAGGCCCATCCACCACTCCGTCAGCGTGGCCCCCGTCCTCCTCCACTCCCACCGGCGCCGCCGTCATTAGGGTTTTCTGCATCTCTACCGAGGGGATATATGGGGGAACCACCAGCGCGTTGTCGCGGCTGAGCAGCGTGCACTCCTCACAGTTGTCAATCATCACCACCAGCTCAGGCGGCACCTTCAGTGAGCGCAGGTCCTTCATGAGCACCTTTGCGTTCTCGTTGAAGGGCGGCCGGTCATCGTGTGCTGCGCCAGACGTGCTGGTGGCATCAGTGACGCTGTCCGCCGCGTAACTGCTGGTGATATGAGCAGCTGCTGCGCCGTCATCCGCGCTCGAGGTCACGTCTGCATCGCTGCTCTGGGCATCGTCCGAGAAGGTGGACCAGACACCGATGGTGGAGGTGGTTGGCGCGGCGGATGATGCGGAGGAGGCTCCCTCCCCTGCCTCTGGCCGAAGTCCGGTTGCACTGTCTCCGCTGGCTGCTGTGGCGAGCCCCGACAGCTGCCCCTGGCGTGTCCCCGAGGCCGCGAGCATCTTCACAAGGGCCCCGCGGGTGATGACGCGGCAGTCCTGCCGGTAGTAGCGGTCCTTCAGCGCTCCCTCCGTGTCAATGCGGCGCAGGATGGTGTCCGCATAGGGCTTCGACGCAGAGGTGAAGAGGACGAGATTGAACAGACGCGACATGGTCGCGAGGAACAGGCGGGCGTGTGGACGCACCCACACATGAAACAGCTCCGCACCGGACGCGGTGGGGATCACCTCGGAGAAGGTCGGGGGACCCAGCATGTTTGCGGTAGAGGTGGACACGTAACAGAGAGTCTCGTCTAGATCCATCACCAGCACCTTCTGCCGGGTTGCTTGGTACGAGAGCACGTGGTGCGCTGTGATGGAGGCGATGAGGTGGCTGGGCTGCCGGGACGACTTGAGGTCGAGGTGCCGCGTGCTCACGCGACGATACACCACCGACGGCGCTAGCAGCCGCAGTGGGTGCCCCGCCTGCAGCCCTTGCAGCCCCTGCGCACCCTCCCCATCAGTACTCCGCATCGCCGCTGCGGACCGCCCCACCACGCCGGCGCTGCCGCTGCCCCTCACCCAGCTGCGTGCCGGGGCCTGCGGGACTGTACTCGCGGTGGAGCTGCTGTAGTCGTACTCCTCCACGCTGCTGCCCGCGTCCCCGCGCAGTGGCCGGCAGCCGCGGCCCCTCCGCTGATAGTGCGGCGGCCACTGCGGCGCCGGGTGGCGTACTGGCAACATCGACACGGTCGGCTGCTGAATGGGTCCGATTACATTACTAACGAGCTGATGCAAACTTTGTGAAAACCGCAGCAGAAAGCACGTGGGAACAAGGGCGACGGCGGGGGCCTCTGGCATCCAGCGCACCTTCTCACCCTTTTTTCCAGTCAGAAGACGGCGCCGTATGCATCCAGTCCGGCTGTCGCTGGACTGGAGTGCCGCAGCTGTTTCCACGTCGCCCAGCTCGGGTGACGTAGATACGTGGCTTCCACCCAGTAACTGTGAGGTCGGGCGCCGAGCCGTCTCCTCCGTTGTCGCCATCGCAGTCGAGCTGGCGGACTCGCTTAAGTCACTCGTAACCTGCGCGGGAGTGGAGACGCGCAGCCTCAGCACATCGCTGGCATCACCACCGTCGTCGGAATTAGCGCCTGTGCTCGGTATCGTGAGTGGCGTTCTGTCGCTGCGCGAGGTCACGGCCGCGTGCCGCAGTTCATTCAGCGCTTGTAGTTTACATTCCTGCAGCGCACTGCGAGGAAGTGGGAAGCTACGGTGACTGCGCCCGCGGAGGAAAAAGGCGAGTACGTAGAGAGTGTCCGACAACATACCGAGTGCCTCCACGCCTTCGCTGACCAGTGAGAGCAGCGCGTAGACCACATAGGGGAGCAGCACACACTCCCACAGCCATCGCGCGAAACCGAATATGTCGTGCAGCATAGCTACCACACTCCCCTCACACAGACACAGGACACGCGGTAGGTACCCTCGCGATGAAGTGGGGGGGATAGCGTCCTCCCTGTGCACCCCAACTGCCTACAGTTGGAATTCTGTTTGCTTGTTTGGAGGAAATGATAGCAGCGTCTGTGCGTGTGAGTGTGTGCAGAATCACGCAGAGAGTGAACAGCGAAAGAGAGAGAGGGACCTCGTTGTTGTGGAAAGGATCGACACGCCTAGATGCAATAGACAACATACTGTGCCGATGTGAGGACAGGCACCGTAAAGTGGCAATAGAAGAGATGTGTGCGTCCAACCAACACAGGTGCATGCAGACATTTTTGCTACCTTTAGGCCATTCTTTTTTTTTTAAAGCTGAAAATAGATGCAGTATGTTAGCCGGTCGGTGTTAGTTATTAAGCCATACACATTCACACAGGCATTATTGACAACAAGACAGAGAGAGAAGGAGCGAGGGAGACTGATCGTTCGCTCTCCCTGCCACCCCTCTCACTACTCGACATCTCCAGAGTAGCCATCTCCCGCTACCTCAAAGGGGTTCTCGTCCTGGAACTTCATGGCCGCCTCCCGACGCTGACGCTTCTTCTCGTTGCGGTCCTCCTTTGCTTTACGCTTGCGATCTACATTCTCGTCCTGCTCGGCCTTCCGCTTTGCCTTCTCCGTCTTGCGGGCCCGCACCTTCGACGCGTTCACTTGCACCTCCCGCGCTGATTTCTTCTCGATGGCGTGGTAAATCACTTCACCAGAGGCGAAGCCGTTTTCTACTTTGATGAGCTGAAGTGTCATGCGAGGGCCGATCTCCTGAAGTTTGATACGGCACTGCTCACGGTGCTGACGGAAGGGCTGCGCGAGCGGCACCTCCTCACCCTCACCGTCCGTGTCTGACCAGGCGTCCTCGCGCTCAAGTACCGAATCGATCGTCTCGAGGGTGCCAAGCTTTGTAGGCCGCCGATTCTCCAGCAACTTCTTCACTGTCTTGGACACCCCCGTCGTCTTGGCATTGATGTAATAGTGACGCACCTCCACAACGTTCTCGACGTGGTCATAGTGGAAGAGGCAGATGCGCTGAATGTCAGAGTTTTTCACGACTTGAATGTTCACTGTCGGAAACAGCGCGCGGAAGGTGGCCTCCAGGACAGGGACCTCTAGCCGCCTCGCAGCATCCGGGTGAGAAAAGTTATTCAGCACCACAATCGGCGCCACTTCCCACACCGCTCTATCCAGTGCGACGGCGCGCCGCTGTGTCGCGACAATGTCACTGCGAAGGGTAAAACTAAGCACACGGAAGCTGAGCGTAGGGCCATTGAAGAAGCGCATCAGACGCAGCGAGGTGCCGTGCGATGGCGAGGTGAAGAGCTGAAGGTGAGTCGCGCTGAACGTGGAGGCTATGGCGAGGAAGTCTTTGAGGGATTTGTTTTCACCATGAAGCTTCTTGCTGCTCCAAGGGAGGAACACGTTACGCCACTCGTGCATCAGTGCACGCACGCTTGCGCTCACGTCGCCGCGGTAAATGATGATCGACTTTGGGGTGGCCTTATCTGCTTCGGTCGTGTCCACCGTCCCAGGCATCTTCTTACTACCTTTCCCCATGTGTGTGAGTGTGTGCGTGAGTGTATCAAATATGAGAGGGAGTGGAGTCTCTCTCTGGTTATTTATAGTCCGGACAACAACCACAGTTTTGTTTCCCTTTTTTGATGCACTGCTGTATTCAGAGAAGGTACCATTGTGTGTTGCGCATATGAAAGTGTGGAATCAAATGATCCAGGAGTAAGAGGAGAAAGAATGTGTGTGTGTGTTGGCATGGACACACCCGAAGCAACAGGGAAAGCATATATTTGACGTATTAGACCTCAGTGAGAGAACGAGACGCCGTGCACATATGGGGATGGAGGGGGCTCAGAGGATACACTGCCATTCATGGCACCACCAGAAAAGGAAGCTACCCACCACCACCACAGACGAGCCTTAAGTGCTGCGAATGTGCAGACATAATTTAACGTAGCGATCGATACAAACGATTCTCACGCAGCAGGGAGCGTCTTACTAGTCATCAAAGAGCGACCCACACCGCCACGCCGCGCACTCGCTCAATCACAGACCGCTCACGCCCGCTACTACACGGATTGCCTACAGAGCCATCACACAGAGAAAGAGAGAGACACATGGCTGCGCACATGTGCTACAGCGACGATAATACGATAAATGCGACTGCGTTCACACGCCTCTCATTTGCCCAGCCAGTAATCGTGCTGTGCGGCCTCGCCCCTCATCAGGGCGTCGTACTGCTCCGCACACTCCTCGAGGACCTTCAGCGCGTAGTCAACGCCTTTGATGTCACCGCCAAATGCGTACTCATTCGGTTTCTTCCCGTCTGTCGTCTTGTAGTTACGGAACCAATCCACCATAACGCTCCGCACCTCCTGGGAAATGTCGTCCAGGCTCTTGTAGAGCTCCAGGCCGCCCGCCACAGCCGGAACCGTGATAATCTTCCAGTCCGTCTCACCCTCGTCCACGAGACCAAGAATTCCGAGCACACGCACCGCCGTGCACGTCCCGATCGGGCATGTCGACCCAAAGCAGACAACATCGATGGGATCTCCATCGCCGCGGCACTGCGTGTCGGCGTCGATGTACTCGGGGTTCTCCCAAGTTTGTGGACTGAAGCCGTAGTTAAATGGAACGTCTCCATACGAGTAGAAGCGCAGTGGCTGACCGGGCCTCTTCTTGTGCACATCTTGTGCCACAGGGTTGCTCGCCTCGCTCTTCAGGAGCTCCATCTTGGCGCGAGTGCCACGTGGGATCTCATTGAAGAAAGTGATTACGCGAGGGTCCACGCTCGCACCGGTGGGTCGCCGCGGGAGGCTGTGCCATGCAGAGATGTCGGAGCCGTCCTTCCCTTGCGCAAAGAGTCGCCACGTCTTTGTACCTTGCTCCCCGCGCTCGCACAAGGAGTAGGAGGGGAGCGCGATACCGCTCGCCACTGCTGGTGCCAGTGCTTTGACTGTGCGGCGCATATTTGCTCATTGAATGAGAACAGAACAAGAGAAAGAGAGCGACGTGAGCAGCGAATGAAGGAAGCAAATCAACTATGAAAGTGATGGTGACGAATAACGGCGATTATGCTGGCAGAAGTGTTAGACTCACAAACCTGCATCTGTGCATTTGTATATATATGTGTATATGTGTGCATGTGTGATGGTATAGAGCATCAGAAGAGGGAGATGTGCCTTGGCAGCAGGCCCCTGTGGGCCTTCACCCGAGGAATACACCACAAAGCGTGAACAAAAAAAGGAGGGAGGGGACGAGGAGGATTGTATGCCCAGCGTCCCCACACATGCTTCAGCACTCAGCATTCATCTTTCCTTCTGTATTACTGCAGAATACATGACGCACAACACCCCCCCTATCTCTGTCACTCCCTCTATTTTCTCAGTAGAGCCACCGAGAAGGTGATGACTATCAGTCCGCTGAAGTGCCGCATAGACACATGAGCAGGCGCACACATGTATCGGAGCGAGCACGCACATGAGCGGGACTCCCTCTCTCCCCGTCTCTCACCACGCACCCCCTCTCAAGATGCGTTACCTAAAGATGAGCCCAAAGCAGCTTGAGACCCCCTGCCCGGCAGCGCTAATGATAGGGCCAATAATGGCAGACGCATAGGTGAAGACTAACGTGATGGTCTGCCTGGCGTACGGTAGGAAGCTGAGCGCGTACCACAGGATCGCGCCAATCTGCAGTGCCGCCGCAATGATACAGCCAATGCTCGACCGCAGCCACACGGCACACAGGAGAGTGAGCACCATGGAGAAGGCGTAGAGGCAGGCAGCCTCAAAGCGACTCTGGCTGAACATGTTCTTAACCTGGTAGGTGAAGCCAACGAGAAACATCGTGGAGCCAAGGCAGAATATATTACCAATGGTTAAAAAGAATGCAAACTTCAGAGGCACTAACGCTACCGCTGGTGCCAGGGCGATCGCAATCAGAATAAACACAATCCCCATGCCAAGGCACGTGAAAAAACCCATAATGCGTTGCTGATACGTCAGCTGTGCCATCTCGCCAAGACTTTCCATATAGGCCTGCTCCTCAGGCATCTCCAGGAGCTCTTCGTTCTCTGGGGCCTCATCGGTGAGTGCGTTTCGTGCCGAATGTTTGACGTTATCCCAGTATTTGCTCAAGGCACTTCCACCGGCACTGTTGGCATGCCGGCCTGCATTTTCGCTTGGCATGGCGCTGGATATGTGAATGCCGGCGTAGGAAGGTTCTCTTCCTTTCTATTTCCGCAGCGCTAGTCTGTACCCCGCTGACCTTCAAGAGAGCATTTATGTATACGCACCAAAAAATGACCATCGCGGTGGAGGAGCCAGCGTACAATAATAACAGTCACAATGGAGGAGAGAACGCTGAGGGAGTCGCGAGCGCGCAGCTGATATAGAAATACGCAGCTGCCACAGCCCACATCAATAAGGGGTGATGGAATACTGGTACACGTGGTTATTGAGGATACCGCCAAGCGAGGAGAGCGTATACGCAGACATCCTCCACGCCCACAAACTAACCCTCAACTCCATTATCTTTATCATATCATCCGGCTGGAATAGCGCCATGGCTGCGGGCCTTGACGGATGCCGTCCTGTGATGGTGCCTCACGCATCTTGTACTTTGTGATAGACAGGACCACACGGTTGGAGACTTCACGCCCTGAGGACAGTCGGTCCCCGGGGGTAGCACAGGTCTCCCGACGCAGGTACCTCATGTAATTCACCTTTCCCCCGAAGGCACGGAGATAGGGGCAGTTTTTGATGAGCAGAGAGAATGGGACACCATCGCAGTGCTCCTTAAAGCTAAAGTCTGGCTTCACTTTGCGTATAATGGCAAGAAGTTCGTAGGTAGTGAGG
The DNA here is from genome assembly GCA_027574965.2 of Ecitophya simulans. Classification (NCBI taxonomy): domain Eukaryota; kingdom Metazoa; phylum Arthropoda; class Insecta; order Coleoptera; family Staphylinidae; genus Ecitophya; species Ecitophya simulans. The sequence goes on from JAODGE020006063.1 coordinate 7,372, forward strand.
GTGGCCTCATCGTACAACATGAAGGTGTCACCGTCGGCGCCCAAGTCCCTCCACGTCATAGGCCCGCCCCCACCACCGCCGCTGCTGCTGCTCCCAAAGTCGTACTGGCTCTCCCGGTTTTGCAAGGGCACCGATGACGATGAGGTGACCACATCATTGTCAGAGACAAACTCCGCTGGAAGTGGGGGACCGTACTGCAGCAACGCAACACGCACGAGTTCATTAAAGCGGGTTTGAATAACACTCTCACCAGTTTCTGTGTCCACAGAGTCATAGGAGCCAGAGGCACGGGCCCAGTTCCCTCCAGGGACTTCTGCCGCCCTCGCAGCGGCGGCATCAGCCCACCAGCGGGCTTCAGTGCTTCCGCCAGCGCCAAGTGGGTCGCGGCCCGCGTGGCGCACCTTCTCCTCCGCGAGCGCAGCACTTTGCTCCGCTCCCAGCAGGTCTTGCCATGTTCCTTCTTGTGTCGTGCGCAGCTGGTGGCCCCGGCCTCCACGCCTGCGGCTGCGTTGCACTCGCTGACGGTCCTCTAGAGCTTGCTGGTGCGCTAACTGCGAGACCGCTGCCTTATGTGTCATCTGCTGCTTCCTGTTGCTGCTGGTGCGCTCTGCCACCACCGCGAGGCGCCGGCTCTGACGGGACCGTGGCCCAGCAGGTGAGTGGGGGAGGATTCCCTTGAACATCCCCCAGGCACCGCAGATGCACGAAGCTATATTACCGGCAGACTTTCTTCCCAACGAAGGGGAGAGGCAGATGAGATGAAGCAGAAGTTACGGAGAGAGAGAGGTATATATATATTTATATAAATAACATTTTTTTTGTGTGTGCTTGCTTGTATGGTGATTTACAGAGGGAAATGCCCATATTGCTTGTCATCATACACACGCACACACAATTGCTAGCATGTGAGAACGCATCTACCATGTACACTATATGTGCGTACACACATTATCTTAAGTTATGTGTCTCCGCTTATGTGTATACGTACGTTTTGGATCCATTTTCTTTTTTTTAAAGTCGCTCTTTTAATAGTAATTGGGTAAACATAAAGAACACAGCTATGGATAACACATGAAAAAACAATAATAATCAAGAAAGAGGGTCTCGTACGGTGTGCAGTCGCTGCATGGGCGGCGATAGTGCAGTGAGAGTAATCCCGGGACCCTTACCTATTCTCCTCTTTCCATTGATTCTTCTTATCGCTCAGCTTGCTTGCTTAAACTATCCAACTGTTTTTTTAAAATTCGGTCTCTCTTACTGTTACTTCCCTTCTAAAAGTAAAACAAAAAAGAGAGAGTGTCCATTGACTCACACACAATGCCTGTTGCTGCTGTCGTGACGGTGCCGTCACTTCATAGTTACGATACCGTTGAAGCACCGACCCCTATTCCTCAATACTCACTCAAGTACTTTTAAAAATGTCTTACGGTAGGTGGTGAGAGAAAGAGAATTATAAAAGGTCCTTTCATTCTGCATGACTACACATCACACCATCGATACGAAGGGGCTTGCACACATACATACGCACATATATAAATCTACATATAGACAGAGCTAACAGCGTGTGCGAGATTAGGTCATACAAGAAATAGATAAAATATAGTGAAGAACAAAGAATGGATAGCCAAAGCAAGGGCATAAAAAACGAAGAACATATGTACAGCACTTTTGTTTTATCCAGCAGAGTCATTTATCACAGCTAGTAAAACAACAAACCTAACAATAATACTGTAATCGCTGTGGCGACGCAATGACCTGTGATGATGTTCTGCTTGCGTATATATATACGTATTTACCATGCTCTTCAAGCCCAATAATAAATGCACGTGCACACATACATACAAAGACAAAAGAGCTGCGAAAAGCAGAGGAAAAATATGAATGACCAACGGGGGTATTGCGTATTGTTCATGTATAACATATACTGATATCTTCCGCTATGTGACTCAAACCTACACACAAGTACAGACACAGATACACACACACAAACAAACGCGGATGCGGAAGCATACTTGTACACGCGCCTCACCACAGCCCCATTACTTGACGTCTGATGTACAGAAAGCTAAGATACCTGTCCCCATGGGCGTGAGTGAGTGCCCTCGCCAGTTTAGCAGAGTACACTCCCCTCCCCTCTTCCGATTTCGCTGTTGGGCCTTTCGCAGACTACTCCCACGTGTGTGATTCATTGCTGCCGCTCATGTGATTGGCGGCACTGCGAGGCTGCAGTGGAAGTGGGGGGGGGGGGGGGGCATGGGGTCCGGGGGGGGGGGGCATCTTACACAGAGGTGGAAAAATGGAATAACCCCCCAAAACTGCCTTTTGGATAAGAGGAACAAGCAGAGGGGAACGTAACAGGTACAGTAGCTATTGAAAGCACACAAGGGCTAGAGTGGAGAAGTGAGCTTTCACAAGTGTGTATATGTATATATGTGTGTGTATGCGTGTATACTGGTATGCAGGACGCGCTAATAAATGGCATGTCACAGAAAAGCATGGCTTCAAGCAAGCACAGTATAGTTGCTTGCGGCTGGACCACGGATACCACCCATTACGTATCATCTATGGCTCCTGTTCTTCTCGCCTGCGCTCCCATCGTTGTCAACACACACATAGCGCCCAGTATTTGCTTCCTTGCCGGACCAACAGGGCTGAGGAACGAAGAATCGGTAATAGGGCGACAACGGGCATAGAGGCAGCGCTCATAATCTTTTTCTCGCTGCTACACACTTTTCGTAGTAGTTCTCCGTATCTCTGATTCCGCTGTTAACAAGTAAAGTTCAATGTCACGTTCGGAACAGAAAGCAAAACAGACACATAAAGCACAACTTATCGCAGCGCACACAGACACACAAGTACACACCTGGGGAAGCAGAGAAAAAAAACAAGTGAAACAGAAATTAAAGCAATCATTGCCTACTCTTACCCCATCCCCAGGGACACACAACGGTAGCTTCCGCGCCTTGCCCCCCTCCCCGCATACAGCTCAAACCAAATCCTAAGCTAGGCTTGTGAGCCTTACTGCGCCAAGCCAGGGGCGTGAAGTGGATACACTGAGGAGAGTTTTGGGTGGGGTATCTTTACGTCAACGATGCCGAAAAAATAATTATGTGAATAAACAGAAGAATGATCCTAGAGACAGCAAAACATGAACACTAAAAAAAAGATGGAGGAACACACAGCTACAAAAAACACACTTCTCTTTTCACTTACCTTTCTCTGCACACAATCATATGGATCAACAAAACACTAAAAAGAAGAAAACCGTCTTGTACACACATTAGTGACAGGAGAAAAAACAAACGACAATAAAGGAATAGGCCTACCACAACACAGAATGATGAACACCACAAAAGATAAAGTAACAATCACACACAAAAAAAACAGAAAAGTATTGGCCTCACATTGGGCATAAAGGCGGGCGCGGATGGCAAATATAACTTTGCGTCGGTATTTAGTTCCTTTATCGCTTCTTCTCTTCCTCTAGGATCCATCTACTGAGAGGAGTTGTTAGCCAGTAGTAATGGGGTATCCCACACAGATCCGCCGGCGCCAACTCTGCTGAACGCCGGGAGGAAGATTCGCTTGGCCACGAAGAAGAGCTCCTCACCTGTGTTGAAGCGGATACAGTAACGGAATCCCTCCTTCGGAATGTACTCCTCATTGATGAGGTAAGTGCTGAGCTGGAAGGAGCTCGTCTTGTTGGCGATCACTGTAGTGCTATCAGAGGTGGCGGGCGCCTTCGTGATCTCGGGCTTCTTGAGATCGGGTTTCTTGTCTTGTTGACTGGAAACATCGACATGGTCGGCTCCGTAACTCTCAAAGGGACTGTCGACTTTTTCTTCAACATCTCCGGAGCATTTGCTTCCCTCATCGCTGTTGTGGTCTTCCACATGGTTGGGCTCTGAGTCACTTTCGATGGGTCGGGAGCTGCGCACTTCTTCTGTCTTGTTGTCTGGGATATCACTCTGCGTTCTTTGGGCCTTCCGCGCATCCTCTTCCGCCTTTTGTGCGGCGTTTTGTTCCATTTTCTTTGCCCTGAGATACTCAATCCGCTCCTCCTCCTCTGACTTGTATCTCTCGACTCCTGTGAGCACCCTCGGCACCACCAACTGCGCGATGACGCGGGTATCTTTAGTGGGCAATGCCTGTGCGTCGTTCGCGCTGTACCTGGCAGTTTCAAACGGCACGGGTACAAACCTCTCTCCTACGTTGAGGATCTGTGCCTGAAACTCGTCGGCTTTGGCCGCCTCTGCTGAGGCAATGGCCTCATCAGTGCTGCGGGGGTTCTTCTCAAACTCGCGAAGGCTGCGAATGGTGTCGAAGCCGGTGACCTTTCGCAGTTGCTTGTCGGCAAAGTATAGGTGAGCGCGGCCAAAGTCGAAATACTGACGTGTCTTTTGGGTCCCATCGAAGCCTTCCGCCGTTTCCTCCTTCACCGTGGCCTTCCGGGTGTCCAACAAAAGCAGTGGAAAGTTGTTTGTCGAGCCCTTGTCCGCCCCCATGCGGATGTGCACGGCACGGTAGTGTTCCGGGGCCATGGTGATCTTTTTCAGGGTGAACTGCTCCAGAACAAGCAGGAACGGAAAAGGTGAGAAGCGATACTTCACCGCGAATGGGGTCACCTGCTGCGACTTCACCTCCTTGGAGCCAAAAATACTCTTCATCAGTTTCAGAGGACCGAAGCCGCCGCCGCTCTTCTTATTGTTGCTCTTCTCTATGCTCTTGTCGCATTGGCTGCCTCTTCTCGTCTGAATGGACTCGTCTTTAGCCTCATCGCACGTCTTGTTGTCCCCCACATCCTCTCCGTAGTGGGAGTCTTTAGGCTCCTTTGTCTCCTTGCCGCGCTTCTTTCGTTCCTTGTCGACGATCTTCTCCTCCTTCTCGCGGCGCTTGCGGATCTCCTTGTCTTCCTTGTTACGCCTCTTTTCATCAAATTGCTCCAGCTTCTCGATGGGCGGCATCGCCTGCACGGTAAAGCCCAGCATCGAGCCCATCAGCATCGGACTCTTGCACTTCACTCGCTCACAGAAGTCCATCGATTTGCTGCGCGTGTTCACCACTGCGCTCACGTCGATTACCCGAGGGTAGCTGAGGTATCGCTTGACGATGGTGCTGTCGGACCGGCGAATGAGCTTCTCCACGATGATTTCGTTCTCAGCGCGCTCATCCCCAGTGAGCAGGGCTAGCTGCTCCGCCGTGAACCCCATTTGAGTCGCCTCCAACTGCGCCTCAATAAGAGCCTCATCCTCGCAGTTGTTGCCAGACTCTGAGTTGCTGTATTCATCATCATCTTCCATTTCCTCCCGGTCCATCGCGAGCATTTCATTGATGCTGCTGTCCATCTCAGTCGCGTTTCCGGCCCTCTCAACGCCAGGGCGTCGCAGCACAAACACTTTAACGAAGAGTGAAAGTGGATGGGAGAGCTTCTGATCAAACACCCACTCACCATCAAACTTGTTGAGTGGCTGCATTTCAATGTTATAGGTGACACTACTGAGGTCACCGAACTTGAGGACGACCAAATCACCAACCTCCTCCGCTGTGGGCTCACTGCCATTCTCCTTACGAACATTCGTGCTGCTGGTAACATCAGTTATGTAGGAAGAGGTCTGCCTCGAGTGGGCAGAGTTTTGTGGAGCTGCGGAGCCATGCTGAGCGGCAATAGGAAGCACAGAGGGGTCGGATACAGTGAACCACTTCGTGTGGCGTGTCAGGGCACCCCTGCCCTTGCGACCAACAAAAACGGCAGCTCGTATGGCACCCTCCACAAACAGGGATTTGGGCACCTCAAACGAAATGTTTGAGACGGTCACCGGGACCACGACAGCGTTGGGCTTCTTAGACATGCTCCTTTGCGCTTTCCTGTATCTTTGGTTGGCTCGTGATGCGAAGGAGATCCACAAACACACACACACAGGCAGTGGAGAGGAGTTGCTTTCTTGCTTTCTACTTTTAGAGGCTTATATGACTCTAGCTGTGGGCGCCATTAGCAACAACAACAACACAAGTGTTAGAGGGATGAACAAAGCAGTAGCATTTCATGAGTAGCTGCAGAAGCATCGGACGCACGTACACACACACATGTCAGTATTTTAAGAGTGGCGCTCCACATGGTGATTGAGTGAGGAGAGGGAGGGAGGAAAAACCTCTTGGTACGCTCTCTTTCATGGTCTCCCTTCCAAGACTTCTCCGAATAGGCCGCAAGTGTACTTATCAACTATAAGACGCTTGACAGGAATGCGCTACGCTCCTTGCAATGCCCCAATAAATGATGGGACCCCCATCTGTTAGATTTCACTCCCTTAGCAGCTGCTTGCAACCGCCCTTTCTGAAGATCAACAACACAAGCTGCTATCCTTGTATGCCAAGCTGTGGGAAGGAGCATTGCCCTGATTTCGCGATGTGTGTGTGTGTGTGTGTGTGGGTGGGTGAGACTCCACAGAAGCGGATCGCTCTCTTAAACTACGGTCGCAGGCAGCAGGGGCACCACCTCAGACTCAGTCACTGCAGTCGGCGCCCCTGCCGCAGCTGTGCGGGCACGCAGTAAATCTACGAGCGAGGGAGGGGGAATCCCAAGGTTGTAGAGTACACCGCCAACGATTATGATAGCAGTTACTGCAGCTAGTAGAATCACGACTCCAGCACGGAGCCATGGATTGCTGATACCCCTTCCTTCCCCCCCGTGGTTCCCCGCCTGGTGTCCGGACGACGAAGGGTTGGCAGGAGGCTGCAGCTGCTTGTACACCAAGTACGACGACATCATGCCTCGATCCTCGTGGTGCAGCGCGTGGCAATGATAGACAATCTCACCGGCGTATGTCGCCGCCTGCCAGCGGATGGTGGTGACCCCATCCAGGGCTGGTATGGTGTCGCGATACTGACCCACCCGCACGCCATACATGCCGAGGGTGTGATTGGCATGCTGGCCCCCGACCCTGGGCTGAAAGCCAAGGACCTGAAAGTGATTCACGTGGAAGTGCAGAGGGTGCGGCACAGGGTCTGTCGGATCGCCGTACACACGAACCACCACAATGGAGTGCAGGGGAACTGTAAAGCCACGGTACTTCGCATTATTTGCGGCTGCGTCACCATTGCTGCCACGCTTCCCCATGAAGTGCTCGTAGTAGCAAGTCGAATCATTGCGCAGGGAGGAGCAGTCGGTACCTTGCCCAATGAGGTAATATGGCTTCTCTGTCGCCTGTGGGAGTGACAACTGTGAGAATGAGATGTCGCGGTACAATACTTTGCCGTCGTCGAGGTGGAGGTAATCAGGGCTGTACTTGGGCATCTTCACGGGGAACTGCAGTGGTAGAGTCTTGCCTTCTGTACCCAGCCGACTGCCACTGCGTTTCTTTGACCCACCCTTAGCTTTGCTCTTGCCACCCTTCACGTCGATAGAGAGGATCACCTCACCGTAGGCGTCCACCAGAGGGAAGTGCCCCTCCTGCTCGCACAGCACCACCAACTCCGCGCGAGTGGCCGTGGTGAAGTACACCCAATTGCGGTGCCGTGTCCAGGGAAGCGGCACGCCGTCGTATGCGAGCACGTGCCACGAGCACTGTGGGGGGAGGGTGAGATTCAGATGACACGACCCGGCAGCAAAGCCGAGACGCAACACGGCTGGGACATGGGCTCGCACTGGTACAATCGGCTGGTGTTGCCCATTGACAAGAAACAAGTCCGGCGGCAGCTCGTAGGTCTTTCCGTGCCGATCCACAATACGGGGATCAGAGGCAATGTAGGTACCAATAGCGGCATCTACGTCGGACAAAGTCATCCCATCGCACCTCAAGGATGGCCGGAGACGATAAAGGTGGATGAGCAGAACGGTGGTGTCCGCATCATGGAAAGGGTGCACGCGCGCGATCGCCAGTGGGGACTCCTCAGCCACGATCGCTCCAAAGAGCCCGCCCATGACTTGAGAGTACACAGAGCCATGCACGTGTGCGTGATACCAGTGCAGACCGGGGAGATGGTCGCGTGGGATGGAGAGCTTGTAGAAGTGGGACTTGCCTGGGCGGATGGCCTTGAACGGGTCATCCACTCGGGGATTGCTGTGGAGGCCGTGGAAGTGCACATTGGTAGTATTCGGGTTATGCAGTCTGAAGAGGTGCCCTTCCATGCTCTGCGAGGCATTTTCTTCCCCGAGATGGTTGCTCACGTTGAGCTTGACCTTACCACCTGGCTGCACGTACAGCACCGGCCCGGGAAGCAGAGGGCCGCTGTCCTCCAACTCATAGAAGCGACCAGTGTACTCAAAGTAACGCGGCTCACCCCCCTTCTCTATGGCGAGTGGGATGGCAACTCTGCTGAGTCGGACACTTAGGTTGAGACGTGTGACGCCATTGTCCTTTGATGGGTAGATCTCAGGCACCGGTCGCAGCTCCTTCCCAGCTGCGTTGGCAGTCGAGCAGGCATAGAGAGAGACTAGAACCACTAAGACAAGGAGCACGAAAGGGGATCTAGGTTGCCCTGACATACGCACGCTCGTAGTACGTTTTGTTCTTTCTCTTCCTATATAAAAAAAACGTATATATATATATATATATACGTTTCCTGGACCTCCCTTTTACACTAGAGTTCAGTCTCGCTAAGGCTCTGTACCCCGAAGCACAGCGTGCGCACTTGTCCCAAGTGGTTGGATGAGTGACAGTGAAATCCACACAACGGAAAAGAAAATGTCAAGGAGAATTGGGATCGAATATGCCCTTCACCTGGAAACAGATGAAGCTACAACAGCAATGATAGCAGCAAAGTGTGGATACATGGCAGTTACAGCGCCAGTGATAACCAAGGAGGGGGGGGGGGGGGGGAAAAAGAGAGCTGCGCTGATCCCCCCCCCCCCTCCCCCCCCCCGGGTCAATTCAAAGGGAACCCGCCACCCCACACGGGCCCTCCCTCTTTTTCTTTTTTTTTTTTTACTTTCTCTCCTTAAAA
>JAODGE020006073.1:0-37826 GCA_027574965.2 Ecitophya simulans
GCAACAAAAATAAAATGGCACGTATCATTATCATTACCCAACTGCTACCACTACCGTATGTCTCACAATATATCTTTGCTTTAATTACATCAATTTCATAAGCTCAACACGGGTAGTATGCAGAGACTTCGATATTCATACAAATCCCCGTGGTATTGCCATGATGATCGAAGGTAGAGACATTAACTTTTATCCTGATGTGCGGGGAAGGTTTTTGAGGATTTGGTTACCGGGCACTTATACCCTCGTGATAAGCCAAGTTTGGTTTTATATAAATTTTAGTTTTCATATCTAAATTGTATTTATTTTAGATAACGTTCAAAAATGAAACGCACATGACAATGCCATTTAACGTAAATGATACTTCTGCAACCGTATTAAAATTTGAATTGTTTGCAACACCTACAGAGGGTGTAAACTAGGCCGATTTTACTATACAAGGTAATACAATATCACCATCAACAACGGTGTTGAACACTACTATATTAACTACTCCAATATACATTCCTACATATCAAACTTCGAGTAGACTGTGCTAATTATTACTGCACGCTTTGCTACATTTCACTGTATTCTTGTGGGTTTTTAATTTACGATGTTGATCAATTTTTAGAACTATACTATTTGCATAATATTGCCTATAATAATCATTTGTCGTATGAATTTCGTACTAAATTGAATCATTGAGTACGTAAATAAATAGCAGTGATTCATGCAAATTCATTTTCCTTTACCTAATTTAATAAGTTTTATGGTCAGAGTAATTTATTACAAAGCCGCGCGACTTTCATTGTCGCGTTGCAGTCTGAGTATTTGTAATGTCGCATTTGCGGTTTGGATTGGTCGCAAACAAATGCTGAAAAAAAAAAACGAAACGATTATACATGCAAGTGGCACTCAAACCAAATATAATGCAAAGGTTAAAAGTGACTAATATTCCAAGGAAAAGTTGCATCCTAATGTGTAACAACGTGCGACAATGCATAACAGCATGATGTATAAGTGGCGACACTTTAGTTTTACAATGACAGTCTGGCGGCTTTCGATTGCGTCGCCGTCGAAAGAAGATTTGACCGAAAATTCTGTTAACTTTTACTCTCTCGACATATCCGCCCCGCTGCGATTTACCTGCAGTGGCGCCACGCTCAATATTACACTTAACGATAATCTTTATTTTGCGCGCAGACACAGGTATCGAAACGGCCTGGCGACTGGTCATTTCGCTTTACTTGGCGACGAAGAATGCATCGACTGCAATATAGCGCGAGTCCGTGCAAGAACGGTCTCGCCAAAGCAGATGGCACGGATGTTTTGATTGGTGGTTTGGTGATTCAGCCCAAGTGCGGTTATGTCGACCATTTTTATGAAAGTCCTGGAAACTTTACTGAATCACCGCTGGCAATTTTTCGTCCAAAGTTGTTGCGTTTTAAAAACAATGATTCATTGAAACTCAAAACTACTGCAGATCGCCGTAACGCAGAGACAAAAAAAGAAAATGCGACAAGTGGCCACAGAATAGAAGCGTCGGACTAAAGTTTCAGTGGTTTGCGGTTGAATGTGTTTCATGTATTAATATCGGTTTAAAATTCAAGTTGTCGTGCGGTCGCCATGCGTGTTTGCGCCGCTAGGCTCGGTTCGCAAGGTTATCTGTCCGAATTCACATAACGCGCCTCTGTATGAATTAAAGTGCTGATTGAGTGAGTAAAAAGAAATAAAACCCGAAGCTCTAACGGCTTCGCGCGTTTGCTATCTGCCGGCGTCGAGTTTTGAAGAACAAATTGTTTTCGTTAGACACATTCCGTCTCGCGTCTCCGGCGCACATCCGCTACGCCCGGCGACATATTATTTCGAGTTATTTATTGCAATCGTTTGTGTCATTAACGACAAGTTGATATGGTCGCGAATGCTCTCGAACCGGCGGCGCTATCTGGTCGCCACGCGTTGGTGGAAGGACGCGAAGATCGGAAAACCGCCGACTGCCGGTCGAAAAATCAGGATCGCGCGCGCCGAACTTGACGACGCCGTGTTTTTCGCGGCGCGCAAACGCCACGCACGTTTCCCCCCTACCTTGGAGGCGTCGTCGAGAGTGGGTTAAATGGCATCTAGTAGCGCGAGCGGCAGCGTCCGAGCGTCCGAGGAGCGGCGTGTGCGGTGGACTCTCGTGCGTTTTGTGTTTATTGTGCGACTCTCTGGGAACGGACTAAGGCTCTCCGCGTTTACGGACCGCTTCTGGTCAGTGCGAGTTCGTGCATCGGGCGTATTGGTTTATCGGCAAGACGGAACTTCGGCGGCGTCGCGTGCATCGCAACATCAAACTCGCGCGGTGGACGCCGTAAAAGTATCAAGGAGAAAACAAAAGTTGTTCGAGCCGCTTTTACGCGCCGCGCGCAAGTGTTGCGCCGTCTCGGCGAATCGAAAATTATTTTTCCCTAGAAATTTGTTTGAAACTCCGCGACGGTCGCGAGTGCGAGTGTTGCGCTTGACGTTTTTCGAAACGGATACTCCGTTTACCAGGTATCTATCCGTATCCATACTCTCGTCCGAGCGTTTGTTCGATTTCGCGGAACTGCGATCCACGCGGGAGATTGAAAGCTTGCAAAATTGTTGCGCGTACGCTGAAGTGTGTTGTGGAGATTCTCAAAATAACAGCAATTCAAATGTTCAATGCTGACACGGACAACTTCATTCAAAACCCGTTCACTTGTGAGCAAATGCGGAAATTGAGCGTGCCATTTGACGTCTTATCGGATTGTACGTTCGAGTACTCACTTAAGAGCGTATGGCGAAGACCAGAAGATTCGATTTAGATCCGCACTCCAGCATTAATTGGATTCTCATTATGATGTTAATAAATTATACGACGGGTCGCGACATCTGACCAATATTGCACTTATTTGTGATTAGCGGTTTACGCATTGCGTAATTGCGACAAATTTAGTTCTACTCCACACCAAATTACTGTGCTATTGCGAAATTGATTGCAATAATCGTTTGCAATGACAAATTAAGAATGAACGTTTTTCTTTTTTCCAAACGTTTAACAGTCGCGTTTAAACGAAGCCGCAACTGGTTTCATATTATGTTTAAACAAACTCGATCAATACGTAAACATAGCGGATGATTCATTTTTGCGTGGAAATCCAACTTCGTGTGGTGTTCGTAAAGATCAGGCGCCATGGTACCAAGTGTGCTATCAAGGCGCCTGATTAAACATCGCAGTTGCTTAGAAACCGCAGGATTTTCCTCGTAATTTGTACGCATGCTTTGGCCGAGCGCGTGGTACCTGAAAGCCACACACTTTTGCGTATCGCGGTCATTTCGTGACTCTAACGAAAAATCTTACTGTAAACACAGCCGGCGATTGTTGACGAAAGGATATGTGTGCACCTCACATAACTCATTCCCCATCTACTTGCCACTTTTCACGCCACGGACCGCCGGGCAGGATAAATATATATATATAAGCCTCCTTCGTGCTTGCAGGATTTCAGCATGACAAATGGACACCGCTGCGCCATCATCCTTCTGTTCTTCACGACGTTGACGTGGCACTTCGCGAGCGTATCCTGTATGCAAGTCTGTGAGTATGACATCACGATGCACATTAAATCGGCTACAAATTCGAACCGAAATTTGTATGTTGTCGGTACATACATTGAGTTACCTGCTTGGCGAGGCGTGGTACCGAAATTCGTATTATGATAATTAAAGGTCCTAAAAAACCTTTACGGGTGGTCTCGGGACCTTCGGCCGCCCATTTACGAGAGTGATTTACGAGATGAACCCTCATCGAGGAGAGTGCCCCGAAGCGTTTAAATCAAAGCCGGCTTTATGTATTTTGACCGGCTACGAATGCGTTTGATTGTTTCTCCGCTCGCCGGTATGGGAATGTTTACACAAACCTTCCGACGAAACGCCGCTCATTATAAGTCGAGTGCGCTTAATTGTCGGTTACATCCATTTGGAGGAGATCCGAGATTGCGGGTTGTGTCGGAAATGACTCTTCAAAACTAAATAAGCCATCTTGGCCTACCTTCCCAGATGAGGTCTGATTGTGAGTGCATTACCACCTGGGTCTCACCACGCGAGCGACCCTCTATCGCGCTCTATCACGATGGGCATTACCTGCGTTCCAAGCTAGATTGTAACACTTTCTAACAAATTGTATAATAATGTCTTGTTTTCACTCATATACATTAGCGATGTATGCGACAAATATTCGGACGCGATATTAGGACAAATGGTTATTATTTTCGTTGTTCTTGAGAGTACGCGCATGCAGTTGGAGCAATGCCAAATAACGTGAAACTTCTGCGGCACGTTTCTTTAATAAATTCACCGAGTTGATAAAATCTCGGGACGCCTTATTAGAAGCGTTCAAATAGAATTTTATTGAATAATAATGCAACGTTTAATATTTCCGTATTGAGTGGTTTCTAACGATAAGTGGCCATGATCCAAAACTATAGCGCTATAATAATGTAATGCCAATCACGTCCCAGAAATTAAATTTAAAATCAACGCTTGGGCACTTTTCGCCATGGGTGTTGGGCGTTTTGTATTCCAATCGTCCGTGCGTGCGTGCGTAATTATCATCAGGGACATAACATAAACTAGGCGTACTCGCATTATGCAAATGAACAGGCACATTAAAATGGTAAAACAATCGGTTCATCAATTATTTATTACGTTCGCGATGGAAACATCAGAGCCGCCTTTAACGTCGCTAAAATCCGCGGGCCGTTCTTTCGTTTCGTACGATTTTATAGTGACATTCTCGGAACGTTTTGACTTTGACTTTGAAGTTAACACCTGTGTATTTCATTCAAAAAACGACAACTTTATCGAAGATATTTCTGTGCATTTGCACCACCACAATTAATGTTAATTATTTGACTATAAAATACACAATTATAAATCCGCATTTGTATTTTAATTCCGTAAAATTCTGCAAAGGAGCGCGCAATTCCATGATTATATTGACATGATAATTTCGCATTCTTTGATATTCTTCTTGCGCGCGCGATTCGCTAGCGCCGCGGAACGCGCGTTCTCGCGTCGCTTCGAAAATGCACCACTCACTGCCTGGCGGGTAAAATCATAATTGCATGCATAATGTGTTCGTTATATAACATTCCGGTCGAACTAAACGTATAATTTTATGGCGCCCAACAGCCGTCGGCAGCGGTCCGGTCGCGGCTAGATAGGACGCTTTGCGCGCGCCGGCGAAAAATCGCGGCGCGTCTCTCGTTCGCGATTTGTCGCAAATTTGGGTCAGCATTTTCGCGTTGCGCGAGCGCGCGCGCGCGCCACGCGAAGATTCGCGCGCGCGTTACGAGCGCGAGTTCAAGGTCGCGCGCTTATCCCAAGATCGCGCGGCGTCGGCGCTATCGCGGCGCTCGCGCTCGAAAGAATGCGTTTTCAATGTCGCGCTTCCTATTAAATGATAATGCGTCTCCTGCGCGCGCCTCGCGCACCACCGCGGGTTCACTAACCTCGTCGAGATTTCTGAATCCTTTCTAAACAATGCGGCGATATTCGCCCCTTCTGCGTACGCACTCTTCCGACATTCCAATACACTTCGAGCTCACTTACGAGTGGCATTAGAATCGTTCGCGGCCCGCACACGGTCAAGTGTCATTGAAAGCGCCCGCCGACCGATCGAGCGCGCAGCACACGCGTTCGAGCGCCACTCGTTACTTCGCATTCGCGGCTCACCTTAACATCTAAACGTTAACGTTTCTCTCTTCGTCGGCGCCTGCATCGGCGTATCAGTGATGCTCGTTGCGGCGCGCGCGCGTCTCGCGTAATGCAAATCGCTCGCGCCAAGTACCCTTCGGGCGTGTTTTAATTGCGTGATATGAATATTTCGAATCGGCGGTAAATCCGATCTGTGATCTGCGCAGCGTCGGCGTGCGACCGGGCCGATCGCCGATTATTGTTCGCGCGCGAATTGCGCCGCTTGCGTCGCGCAAGAGGCGCGAAGAGGAGAGAACTCTTAATAGCCAGGCCAAGGTCGTGTGTACACAATGCACAGGTGTTTTCATTTCGCCCGTGCGATCGGTGGCCGCGGGCATGCTGCGCCTAAAATCGGCGTCAACTCGTGCGCGTAATTTTCAATTGGGTTAAATGTTTCGGCGCTCGTTATGCTAAATTTATTACTCAGTTGGGTTGTTATGTAAAATACCCGATAAACATCGCGGCACTAACCCAACGGCGTTTTCTAGTTGTCGTTTGTTGTTGAGGAATCGGAGAGGATTGCCCGAAGAGAAGCGTTTCTAATAGGCGCTCAACTGCGTTGAAGTTGTTTTTCGACATTCCGATCAATTGAAATTACGATTATGAGATTAAACACCATTACTTAATGGGCAATTACTTCAAAACAAAATTCCAATGTTGGTTTCTTGTTGTTAAGTTTATACGAGTAAAGAGTAAAGAAAATCAAGTTATTTATTCGTAAAAACTTGTCGTTTTGCTTTTAGCAATATATAGCTTTTCCAATGTAATATATGTTAATAAACTTTTCAGAACTAATTATTATGATTGCTTGACAATTCATCATTGATGTGCAGATATGATTTGGGTTAAAATTATTCTTAGATCGATCTATTACGGAAGAATAAATTGGTTTAAATCGGGCAATTACATATTCCGATTGAGTCGAAACTATAATATAACAACATTAACGTTTTTTTTTTTGTTTCAGTTGGCAAGACTGAGACATGTGATAATGAAGGCGAGCAGGTTCATTTGGATAAAATTGATAAACAAAAATGTTACTTTTGCATATGTCGGGTAAGTTCGTGTCTATATACTAAAGTAATTTATTATAGAAATTTATTGAAAACGCTCTGTGTCAGTGTTGCGCGTGAAATTAGTAATTCAAATGTCGAGAGTGAACTTTATTATAAAAATATTCGATAGGATAGGCGTACGGAACGTGCCAGAATATCAAATTATATCTAGTATAAATCTATACATTAAACAACAACATGCAGGTATGTTAATGACGTCTGAATGTTGATTCAAGAAGAGCCAAAACAACTATATGGTTCTCAAAATTCCAATGCGTCTCTTGTCGCGCATATTTGCAATAAATATTGTTCGTACCTTGGCGGTAGCACATTTTTTCACGTACATTCAACATTTGAAATTATTATCAAGCGATACACGAGATACTCACATGCGTGCAAGTATAGATGGCCCGACGAATTATCACTGATAATGCTGCTACATTTAGCTCTCTGTCGGTGGGATATTAGCAAGACGCGATATTCAGAGAGGCGTAGTAAACTAACTATTTCCGCGACATATTATCGTTTCCGCTTGGCGTTTCAATGTTTATTGTTTAACCGACGTTGCAAAACGCGCACTAACAATGAAGCGAATATGAATTACAGAATGGATACGTGGAATGTGAAATGAATCCCGTTTGTCCGGAGATTAAAGGATGTCGTATGATAGTCGACAAGACGCCCGAGCATTGTTGTGCGAAATGCAAAGGTAATGATTGCCAGCTGCGAAGCGCACACGCGCAACGCAACGCTTCCTAACCGCCGTTGTTGTTGCCAGGTTGTTATTACAACGGAACGTACTACGAGAGCGGAGAGGAATGGATATCCAAAGAAGAACCGTGCACGTCGCTGCACTGCGAAGCTGGTGTCATAACGAAAAGTAAAATCCATTGCCACGTGCCGTGCGATAATCCTACGCCTCCCGAAGACGGACAGTGCTGTCCGAAGTGTCCAGGTGCGCAGCACAAGGTCACATTGTTGCATCAACGAAAATTTACATCTTCTGTTTGTCCTCATCTTCTCATTTAGATTGCAAAGTGAACGGCTACGTTGCGACCGAGGATCGCGACGTGACACCCGGCGACCTGTGCATGAAATGTCGCTGTTCGGGTGGACATCTGACCTGCATTAAAAAAGCTTGTCCCGTTTTGCAATGTCCTTTGGCCGAGCAGATGCACACAATCGGGGAATGTTGTCCCGCCTGTAAAGGAAACAGTTTGGCGCGTTTTGAGGTTGCGCAGACGTGCATGCTGCAGAACACGCTGTACATGGAAGGCACGATGAAGACGATTCCTAGCGACCATTGCACGAAGTGCACGTGTTCGAACCAAACCAGCATATGCGAAAGGGAGACGTGTCCGCCATTAGATTGCTCCCCAGAAAGATCGAAGAAGAGACCGAATTCGTGTTGCAGGGAATGCGTCGACGACGAACCGGAGATCGAACAGGTGAAGTCGCAGTGCACGTTCAACGGCAGGACATATGAGGCGAGTATTTTGCAACTAGGCGTTATTGAATTTTGCTTAATATAAATTTTCGCTAGGCAGGAGGGCCAAGTGTGGAGTCTTGATGCATGTACGAAATGCGCCTGCAAAGATAAAATTATTTGCATGAAGATAACATGCAACGAAAGTCTTTCGTGTCCGATTGGCAGTCACCTGGTTCACGAGAAAGGCGAATGTTGTAAGAAATGTGTCGAGAACAAGTGTAAGTAGTTATTTGGCGCGGTTTTCTTTTTCTTCGCAATGCGGTTAATTATATGCTTCGCATTTTCAGTGGAAGCCACATGCGTCGTCTTTGGCAATTCGCATTACCGAACGTTCGACGGAAAAATGTATAGATTTCAAGGACTCGGCAAGTACCAGTTTGCATCCGACTGCCACAATCACTCGTTCTCCGTTCGCATTACAAACGACTTTAACAACAGAAACAGGTCATCCGTAATGACAAAACGGGTGCGCATAAAATACGGCGACATTCGCGTCAATTTAGGGCAAAACTGTCGAGTTAAATTGAACGGGACGCGTTTATCTTCCTCCGTCAATAAGACGTTCATCGATATCATCAAAGACGTGCACGACATTAAAGTGGTGCTCAATAACAGCATTAAGATCCTGTGGAACTGCCACAGCTATTTAGAAGTGACAATTCCGACGCATTTCAAGGGTAAAGTGTGCGGCCTTTGCGGTAATTTCAATTTCAACGTGCAAGACGATCTGAAAAGGCGTAAAGGCGGCGTCGTCGCCGATAATGATCTGACGAAGTTTGGCGTCACGTGGTGCGTGGGCAAGGAATGCCTGAAGGACACTAAGCGCAGGCTGCAGATCCAGCAGTGTTTGCTCAAGTCGAAGAACATTGCGTGTTCGTTCCTCACCACGTCGGATGTCTTCATTGGCTGCCACAAAAAGCTAAACTACTACAAGTACCAATTGGCTTGCTGGCAGGATATGTGCGACTGTCCCAGCGGCAAGTGTTACTGCGACTCGTTGACGGCGTACGCCCAAGAGTGCAGCCGCCTAGGCATACGCATTGACAATTGGCAGGATAATTATCTGTGCACGAACAACACGTATGGTTTGATGCGGAAACATCATAAGAAGCATAGGAAAACGTCGCGCGTGTCACAGCTGTACAGCCAGGATGAGATCGACCGGTTATCGAAGTCGGTGCGAGGACGACCCTCCAAGGGCAATATACCCATGATACATTGACAGATCGTCTGTACAATCACACTACTATCACGAAAAGTAATATCGTTTAAGATAAGCAAGAACCTTACCTTTGTATTGTGCTAGTCATGACAGTATTTAAGACTAGATGTTAAGGATTGTTGTTGATAGACATGGTCGTCGAGCGTTTGCACAAAACGACGCCAGTGATGAGATCACAAGAGGTGTAGAATACTGATAGATCTCAGCAAAAGAATTCGAACGCAATACATGATCATGCGTGTAACTATTGTACGGCTTGAAGTGAAAACAGTCAGAGAAGTATGTAGGTAATTTCTTGGGTTTGTGTATTATCATATCCTCTATGGTTAACCAAAGACAAATGTTTGTTACGAAGATGCAAGTAATTTCTATAGATCGCTGATTTCGATCAGAATATTTTGTCCTGAACGAATACTGGAATCTACTACCAATGCAGATCTCTTTGTTATTTATAATTAGCCCATAATGGGCGCATATTTTGTTTCTGTACATAATTCTGTACCATAATGTACCTTAATTTAAATGTAAGTAAATATTTTTCTACGAATAACATGTATAAACTAATGAAATTACGAAATAATATTTAAAAAACTACAGTTTGTGAACATTAATATACTAAAATCCTGTAATGTATTTTCCGCAAGCATTTTGATTCATTAATATATATTTTCATAGAATAAAAATACAATTTTTCAACAAAATGAAATAAATCATTATTATCTTACATTAGTGAACAACGTTTTGACATTTATATTAGACAATCAAGCCGATCGCATTTCAGAATGTGAACATAATAAGAAAACTAGACGAATTATCTAGATTTGAATTTCCTCGTTAAGTAACATTTTCTGTGATTATTTACAGACGACAGTTTTCAAAGAAAATTTAAAGATTGTTCAACATGTTAATTAACACTACACGTAGAATAGATAAGGTAACAACTGCCGGCAGACAAGATTTGTGGTTCACTTACGAATTGCTTTCGAAATATTCATTCATCTATTTGTTTAGTTAAATTCTCAGTGAATAGCTAGGGTTTTGTGGTTTCCGTTTTGGCTTGTCTATCGACATTGTCTCGTAAATAGATAATAACATGCAATAGAGTGTACAGTATTTATTTAATAAATTATATGTGTATTTTACGTTTCGTTCTTTTTACTTTATTTTTAAGAGATCGTAGCTATACGTTTACGTGATGAATGTAATATTGTAATTATTTTTTGTTTATAAAATGATTTAACTTTGTATTTGTCCGCATACCTATGTAAAGTAATCGCCGAATTAAATCGAATCAAGCCGTTGTCTAAGGCTTCTATGATATGCACTTGACATTGTAGAAGAAATCGTAAGGTACTTGAAATATCTCTGGTGATATGTACTTGTATATTATTTAAAAGTTCATTTAACGTAATTACACGTACGTTACGTAAAAAAATATTCATCTTTGCACATGCGATTTATGTACCCACATTTTCTCTACGTTTCTCTTGTTGTTCTAAGCGCTGTTCAGCATAGTGCTTTCATACAATTTATGTTCAAAATATCATCATTTGGTCTATCTTAATAGACTTTTATTAATTTTGTATTTGTTGTTCTTTCTATTCCCTTGTATAGTTTTTTTTTCTGTTCTATTCTTGATATGTTCGTTTGATACAATCTAAAATTCAATAGGTCTATAAATACTACTTTTACTGACGTCTATAGCGACGTACAACAAACGATATCACAACGTAAACTGGGTGTTTTCGTGTCTATGAAAACGATTGTATAAATCCTCCATCCCTAACTTGTGCAGAATTAATTATTGCCCCTTACTTAATTGGTATAACAAATGTGAAGTGAAACATGATTGAATTATGTAGTGACAAAAATCATTTCAATATGATAGGAATGCGATTCTTTGGTTCGATTAGAGATCATTTAAACACAAGGCCGGTGTTGTTTCATACTGCAAGATTTGATGAGTGTTTGATCTAATTATTGATGCAAAAATATGTTGCCTTCTACTATCTTTCCTATCAGATTGCAGAGTCGCACCTCCAACGAGTGAACAATATTACTTAATATGTATTATTATCACAATAATATAGTTTGTTTCAGAAAGCAACTACACTTCAATTCGGAATAACAAATAATTTGTAATTGATAAATTTAGAAAATGTCACATTTTTAGAAAAGCTTTTGGTAAATCTGAATATATCAAAATACAAATTCCTTGGAACCATTTATTGGAAACAAGTGGATTTTAATGTTCATTTTAAAATCATGACTGACATTACTTTACTAACGGAATAACATGACTTTTCACTTGTCTTTACTTGCCACTCAATTTGTTTCGCCTTTGCTAAATCTAAGATTCAAAAATATGTTTGATAAATCCAGTAAGTACAGTACTGCCAATCACATATTTGTTCCCAATTCGATGAATTTAATATGCCAATACCAAACTGGTGTAAAATGGTTTCTTTTCAAAATGATTCCAGAAATCTTGCAGATATGCCAATTAGTTCTTCCAACAGATTTTACTAACGGAAAATATTTTACCGGTATATGTACTATCAAATTGTCCTAGTAACAATGTAACCAAATGTACTTTCTTTTATATACATTTCACTAGAGCTCTTAAAATAATATCCACCTATTCTTCTAATAGAGTACAAACAAATGACATCCAACGTAAGTACGTAAACACCAAAACCAATAAAACACACTTTTATATCGCGCTTACGATTCCGTAATATAGTTGACATTTTTAACATTCACGCAAACACACGTAGCGGATTAATTAGTGTTCTTTTGATAACAAATCTTTAAAAATTCTTTATAAAATTGAACAATGTCAATACTTACATTTATATACGCAATGTGAAGGGTATCAGACGTACCACGAATGTATAGTACATATTTTAGTAGACATTGAATAACAGTATAATACGCTTATTTTAATGTAATAGTATTACGAGTTATATAGAAATCACAATTTTGATATGTATAATTTAATATTTGATATGTTTACGATATGTGTGTATTTTTTTCCTTCTTATTTTTTGTTTTGTTTTGACTCTACTTGGCCTAAACTTGGAATCAAGTGTCAATGATGTTCAGCTACCTTTACCGCGAAGCTACGCTTCAACTCATAGAAGGCGTGGTTTAACTTCAACCTTGGGTCGTTTGCTTTTGTCGTATTTGTTCTAACGAAATAATTTGAGCATCGAAGAAATGAAATTACGCTTTGGATGTAGGCACTCTAATCCTCCGGCCATCCAAGGTCTTCCCCGATCAATTCGTAAAACTTTTGATTATGCTCGGCGAAATACTTACGCAGCTTGACGATTATTGCTGGATCCACGCGTGGGTGTCTTCTGCCTTTCGTTTCTTTCAGACAACGATCCGAAGTCTCGTTGCGCAGACAGTAGAACCCCTTGGTTTCGTTAAAGTAAAAGTTGCGCATGCCGATGTGCTGCTCTAAACCGAGGAAACGCTCGATGCGTTGCAGTTGTGGCACGGGGTCCTCTATCAGCAGATCACCGTTGACGACCAGAATCTGCTGACGGTTGAACGTCTCCAACCAACGATGAACGTAGTGATGATAAATGGATATTGCTAATGGACGATAGCCTTCGTTGATCGTGCCGTTAGGGTGCAACACCAATTGCTCGAAGGATTTGGGCGTCGGCGGCGGCGTCACGGCCGGAAATGCCGTCGCCGCGTGTGCGCGCAATTGCGTGTAATCGGATATTGCTCTTGTGACAGGTTCGCGTATTATCAACAACAATTTGATACTTGCATTCATTGCTCTAATTCGTTCAGGAACCTGAAGCACAACGATCGTTAGTTATTGACGCGCGATTGACGTGACGTACGAGCGATGTACTCACTTCAGGTGTAACAAAATAGCTGGGACTTTTTTCGATGGTGATCTGACCGGGGTACGATTCCGGCATTTTGGTTCGATACCATTCCAATCCTCTGCTATAGTTCTCGTCGCGGTCGAAGAAGTGAACTTCTCCGGCCGCTTTCTGCACCATAGGATGCAAATAAAGCATTTCTAGTAAGGCCCTGGTACCGCATTTTCGCACGCCTGAAACACATACAATTATACCACTGCTGGGAGGAGTGTTGTTTCTGCGCAAACCTATAATAATAGCTTGGGGTAGTTTTCGCGTGGCAGAAGGGTATAGAGTACGAGATAGCAGCAATAACGGCGGCCGAGTGTGTTCGTGGCCAGTTCGCTGAAGACTGTTCAAAGCACTGTCATAGATCATGTGAAACGTAAGGCAAAGCGAAATTATCATAACGAAGAGAATCGCCATCGCCATTTTCGGTCGCGATACTCCAACTACGAGCACGCAGTCGGAAGGATCGCCCTCCACCGACCTCATAGCAGCCCTTGGTAGCCATCTAAAACAAACACCCGATCCTTATCAAATCATTCCACGCTCGTCTATAACCAACTTACAGTATATCAAACTGAGGCGGTTTCACAAAGCTCTTTTTCGCCTCTAATTTAGGACACATCGTTGTTCCTGTGCGTTATTTGCACCACTGCATATTGAGCGTTTATCTCAAGCAGTTTGCCAGACGTTATGGAAACATAAAATGCGTGTGAGAATTCTGAAAAAAACGGAGACGACGAGTTAATTACCACTTAAACCGTCACGAAACTGTGTGGGACTTAATCATCTCACATGCGTTGCTACATGCTGCAATTTGCAATTGCGCATGGGACAGGTTTGCGTAATTGTTCACATTCTGGAGTCACACATACCTGGCGGCTCATGATATTGGGTTGATGTGCCAAGTGCGGCTGCTAATGGTCGGTGGAAGGCGACGGAAACTTAAGACGAAGTATTTAAGAGATAAATGTGTCGCGAAACTGAAACAAAACGCGTTTAATTTTCGTGCCAGGTGCGATGCATTCGCTATCTCTGGCGTCACTAACGTCCAAGCGAATACATACTATGAAATATATTTCCAGGATGTTGTAGTAGATCGATAATCCGCCGCGCAACGATTCGCCGAGCGTCGGCGTCGGTTGCCGCGTGCGCCGTGCGTAAGAATTTCACGATAACGGCGAACGATGAATGAAAGTGGCGGCGGTGGCGGCGGCGCATATTCGAAATTTAACAACATTTTCGGTTATCTTTGCATATTCCAGAAAGTCAAATTAAAAAAAAAAACCATCGTTTGATTATCGGTTCTATTCAATCCGGCAATTTTCATCCTACAATAAAGATAGGTATAAGCAAAATTAGAAACCTTTTAAATATTTACGAACTGTTTCAATAATTGATTGCAGCATATAGATGAAAAGTTGTCAAGCGTAATCAAATAAATATAGATTCCCTATCCACTTTCATACATAATACAACTATGGGAACAAATATGTAATATGAAATATAATTACAACATTTTGCTTCAATATTTCAATACTGACAACTTATCATCGATACATCGTTTGGTTCATATTTAGTCCGTGTTTGCTATTTATATTCCTCTATATAATCACTTTGACGCTTGGACGGGGACCAAAAATCTGTACGTTTATTTTCAAACCAATGCGGTTCATTAATGAATCGGTCGAGGTGCGTAGTGCATCACAGACGTGACAAAAATTGTTTAAAAATGTTACTAGTATTGATCCAGTTAGTAGCCATAATTTTGATCAATTCTAGTCATGAAGTGGCTAGTAGACAAGTTACATTTACTGTTGGTAAGTGTGTGATACTAGAAAACGTATTCTAAATCAATAACATTTATCCTCGCATGTATTAGGAGGCTTATTTCATGAAGAGAAAACCGAAACTGAAATGGCGTTTAAGTACGCAATAGCTCGGCATAACATGTACAATAACAAAGTAAAGTTTCGCACCAATATACAGAAAATTTCGAGAACTGATGCATTCGCAACAAGCAAAATCGGTACTACAATAATTTACCTTGTAATCTTTGCCATCGTAATGTAATGTCTGTACGTGTACCGTTTCGTTTCGGCTTTCACAGTATGCAATATGACTGCGTCCGAAGATGGTTTAGTAGCTATTTTTGGACCGCCGTCACTCACGACTGGAGCCATGGTGCAATCCGTATGTTCCAACTTGGAAATTCCGCAAATTCAACTCTCGTGGAAAAACAACATGGCGAATCGACATCAAACAATATTAAATATTTATCCCGATCACGATCTCTTAGCGCAAGCCTATGCCACTATAGTTAAGCACACCGAATGGACTTCTTATGCGATTTTATACGAAACTAATGAGGGATTGGCTCAATTAAATGAAGTATTAAAACTGGCTGATCATAAAAGTGATCCTGTAATAATTCGACAACTGGATACGCAACCAGGAGCCGATCATAGGTATGTAGTTTTATGTCCTTGATTGTGACGTGATGTGTACTGGAAATTATTATTAGGCCGCTACTTAAAGAAGTAAAGAATTCATCAGAAACTCAAATCATTCTAAACTGCGCTGCGGAAAATGTTTTGGACATATTGCGACAGGCTCAGGAGGTGGGAATGTTGGAATATCTATGCAGTTATTTGATAACCTCACTTGTGAGTATATTATTTATTATAATTTCGTTTAATTATTAACCGAGAGTCGAACTTTATTATTTTCAGGATGCCCACATGTTGGATTTCAGTTCTTTGAATACAAAGTCTAATATAACAGTTGTGAGATTATTTGATCCTGATAATCCAATATTAAATAATGCCGTGTTGGACTGGATTCAAGGTGAATCCAACACTAATAATTACATTTCGCTGTCTCCATTGAAAGTTAAAGTGAGGCTTTGATCTAAAAATGTCCACGCAAGTGCATCAATTATTCATTGCAGGCCGAGGCAGCATTAATGCACGATGCCGTCAACTTTTTTACATCGATAGTTCCTCAATTACACCTTACTGAACCGATAATAGCGGAATCAATGGACTGTAAGGAACGCCGGAAGTGGCCAGGAGGTTTTCGAATTGGCAACTTCATGAAAATTGTACGCAAAACTTTTAATTATACCAACCACACGATCGCATCAATTATTCATGTTTTGTATCAATGGCTTGTAGAAACACATGCTAAACGCAATTACTGGGCCAGTAAAATTTAATGAACAAGGACGGCGGATAGACTTTACGCTTTATATCGTCGAGGTCAACGATGGCCAACTTGAAACAACCGGCACGTGGAGTCCAATTTATCCCGATACCATTAACTTCACACGCAGTTCCAGCGAGCAAATGCAACAAATTTATGAAAATCTACAGAAGACGTTGATTATTGTATCATCTCGCATTGGTCCGCCATATTTGCGCGAAGTGGAACCGAAGGAGGGTCAAATTCTCACGGGAAATGATCGATATGAAGGATATTCAAAAGATTTAATTTATGCTATATCGCGTCATTTAAATTTTACTTTTCGGATTGAACTGGCAGCTGACGGCAAATATGGCAGTTATGAAACAAAGACTAAGTCGTGGAATGGTTTGATTAAAGATTTGTTAGATAAGGTAGGATATAAATACACTTCAGGCAAACTAATATAATCTTGAAAAATGTTTTGACAGAAAGCACATTTGGCCATTTGTGATCTGACAATTACCCATTCTCGAAGAGCAGCTGTAGATTTCAGTATGCCTTTCATGTCACTTGGAGTCAGTATCCTTTATAGCAAAGCCAAGAAAGCTGATGCAAATAAATATGCATTTTTGGATCCTTTCGGAATGGAAGTATGGTTTTACACCTTAACACTCTTTCTAAGTGTTTCTGTACTTTTATACTTCGTAGCAAGGTAAATATCAAGTTTTATACTACCGAATAACGATTAGAAATGTATCTACATTTTAGGATGGCGCCTGGCGATTGGGAAAATCCACATCCTTGCGATCGAAACCCGGAGGAATATGAAAACATATGGGATTTAAAAAACTGCTTGTGGATTACATTGGGCTCTATTATGACGCAAGGTTGCGATATTTTGCCAAAGTAATATTTGACTTTTAATCATTATAACAGTGCAATACGTTGTCGCTTATTTCAGAGGTATATCAACTAGATGGGGTGTCTCCATGTGGTGGTTCTTCTCTTTAATCATGACAAGTTCTTACACTGCTAACTTAGCGGCTTTCTTAACAATGGACCGAATGGCACCTTCCATAGATAGCGCAGAAGCTTTGGTAAAACAGACAAAAATCAAGTATGGTACTGTCGACGGTGGATCCACTCAAACGTTTTTCCGAGAGTCAAATTATACTACTTATGCCCGCATGTGGACCCAAATGAAGGGTGCTAAACCTAGCGTTTTCGAAAAAACCAACGCCGATGGTGTGAAGCGGGTCTTAACCACTAAGAATCAACTGTATGCGTTTTTAATGGAAAGCTCCCAAATTGAATACGAAGTGCAACGCAATTGTGATCTTAAGCAAGTTGGTGGTCGTTTGGATTCGAAAAGTTACGGAATTGCAATGCCAATGAGTTAGTTTCTTCCATAAATAGCAATGCTAAGAATAACTATGTTGCTTTTAGACTCACCATATCGAAGTGCCATTAGTACAGCTGTGCTAAAACTTCAGGAAGAAGGTAAACTATCCGAACTGAAAGCCAAATGGTGGAAAGAAAAAGTTGAAATTGAAGTTCCGTGTGAGGTCGGTTTTCGAATATCAAATGTTACTTGCAGTTTGAATTCAAATCTCATCTTGTTACAGGATGGCCAAGTCTCATCGGCCTCAGACTTGCGGATGACAAACGTCGGTGGTATTTTCATTGCGTTGGGAATGAGCGTCGCAATAGCTTTTCTTCTGTCGATTGTAGAGTTTCTATGGAATGTTCGCAGCGTCTCCATCGAAGAACACGTATGTTATGGTTTGCACTAATTTTAGCCTTTATTGTTAGCACCATTTAAGTAATAATAATTCCTCTGCTTTCACCAGATATCCTACTGGAACGCTTTGAAAGTCGAGACTACGTTTGCATTCAAAATTTGGATAACACAGAAACGCGTAAAGCCCGAGCTTTCGTCTGCGTCATCTTCAGCGGCGTCCTCGTCTGGCGGCGATGACAACGAATCCAAGAGCGAAAAAAAAGGTTTCACAAATAAGATGTTGAAAAGTGGTGCTTCTCTACTACGAATTGATCAGTAATTTATAAATTAGGAATAATTAATAATTGATTGCATCGCGATATTTCTTTATATACTTATATTCACTTGAATTTAGATGCAAGGAGTTAAATTAGTAAATCTCTGCTCTAACGTTAGTGTACGTACGAGCTTAAAGAAACAACTGAATGCAAGATGTCATAAAATAGATTCTATTTTATAAAATAAACGAGTAAGCAGCTACAAAAGCAAACTTCTATAACTGTGTGAGAGCTTACGCAAATGAGCGTTTTCGAATAAATGCTAGCACACGCTATATACATTGTGTAGATGCTATTTTAGAACGATTATGTTATTTCCTGAACTGTCTGAAACACTTAATACATTAAAATATATTCCTAAACTCAATTAATGCTAACTGTATGGACGTAGTGTTATAATCTAATAGCGCAATTATTTTTGTGATTGAACTAGAAAGACGAATAATTTACTTGGCAAATGAACAAACGTTTTATATTAATAAAATTAGACATCCAGTTCATAATAGTGTTAGGGCTTTGTAGACTTTTGCTTGAGGCTGTACGTTGTGTTAAATATAGTACTGAAGTTCTATGTTTCCTCTTTCATTCCACCATGAGCGTCAGTATGATCACAATATTGTGCATGCTTATTCTTCTGGGTGTTTCTACCGCAAAAGATGTATTTACAATTGGTGAGTTAAAAAAAAACTAAACACATGTTTAATGAAAGTTTATTGATATGTTTTTTTAAATTACAGGTGGACTTTTTCATGATGACAACTACCAAGCAGAAATGGCGTTTAAATACGCTCTGGAACGGTACAATATGTTCAATCATGACGTGGAATATCGAATGCATATTGAACGCATCCCCAAGAAAGATCCATTTGCAGTCAGCAAAATAGGTTTGTCATATGTCTTGTTCATGTTTAGATTGTTATTAACAATGCGATTGAATTATCTAGTTTGCAATATGGTGTCTGCAAACGAAGGAGTAGTAGCGATCTTTGGACCAGAATCAAGGGAAGTTGGTGCAATGGTTAAATCCATCGCGGCAAATTTGGAAATCCCACACGTGTCAACTGCGTACTTGCCAAAAACAACCTACGCCTCAACAACCGCGTTAAATATATATCCCGACTACGAAATGCTCTCGAGTGCGATTTCTACAATCGTGCAGCACATGAATTGGAAAACCTACATGATCATTTACGAAGATAATGAAGGTTTGGTTAAACTCCAGGAGGTGTTGAAAATCGCACAAGCAGATTCGCCCCCAGTTACAATTAGACAGTTAGACAACTCTGATGATCAACGACCGCTATTCAAACTGGTAAAACAGTCAGGAGAAACCAATATTATTCTAGATTGCAAAGCGGACCGAGTTATTGATATTTTGACCCAAGCCAAGGAAGTGGATCTGCTGGACTATTTCCATAATTACTTTTTAACTGACCTGGTAATTTAATATCATAATCCAGCAAAATATGTCTTGACTTATATGGATTTAGGATGCACATACTTTGGATTTCACTGTCTTGCAAACAAATGCCAACATTACGACTATAAGGCTTATCGATCCGAACAATTTAATTTTGCAAAATACAGTGCGTGATTGGGAAATGGGCGAATTGAATAGAAAACAGCTTATCAGCGTACCGTCCAATACAGTTCTCACAGAAGCGGCCCTGATGCACGATGCAGTTAATTTCTTCACAACCGCTTTTCAGGAACTTCACATTACGGAGCCTATTGTGTCGAAGCCATTAACTTGCGGAGAAAACGAAAAGTGGGAAGGAGGTTTCAGGATCACAACTTACATGAAGATAGTAACACGTTTTGGATACAATATTTTAAACCATTGTTTTATTTATGACTCATTTTAGCGACCATTTTTGAACGCTCTTACCGGTACAATTAAATTCAACGATTGGGGCAAACGAGTTGAATTTGCCATCCAATTAATAGAAATAATTGACAAACGTATCGAGAAAACGGCAACTTGGTATCCAGAAAACACAAACGATTTAAATTTTACGAGAAGTGCAGATGAACAAATGCAACAAATTGTTGAGAATTTACAAAAGACTATTGTAATGGTGTCATCGCGCATCGGTCCACCATATTTAAGATACAAAAAGCCTCATTACGAAGGAGAAATTTTGGAAGGCAACAATCGTTTTGAAGGGTATTCTCTAGATTTAATTGACGCAATCTCGAAAGATTTAAACTTCACGTATCAGTTTTTTCTGACCGCTGATGGTAAATATGGAGGTTGGGATGCAAAAAAGAAATCGTGGAATGGTTTGATTAAAGATTTACTAGATAGGGTAAGATGGATAACATATACCAGTTCTATATTAAGTTATGTATTTTTTTAGAAAGCACATTTGGCCATTTGTGACTTAACTATCACGCATTCGCGGAGAAGTGCAGTTGATTTTAGCTTGCCATTCATGACTCTTGGCGTGAGTATCCTCTACAGTAAATCCAAGCCATCAGAAAGAAACATTTTTGCCTTCATGGAGCCTTTAGATACAACTGTTTGGATGTATATCGTATCCGCTTATATTTCTGTAGCATTGGTTATATATTTAATTGCCAGAATGGCACCAGGTGATTGGGAAAATCCGCATCCCTGTGATCAGAATCCCGAAGAGTTGGAGAACATATGGGACATGAAAAATTGTTTGTGGCTAATGTTGGGTTCGACCATGTCTCAAGGTTGCGACATTTTACCAAAGTACGCTTACACAAATACGCATAATAAATTACTCGAAAAAAATCTTACGCTAAAAACTTTCAGGGGCATATCATCAAGAATGGCGGCCTCTATGTGGTGGTTCTTTATATTAATTATCTCATCATCGTACACAGCTAATTTAGCTGCGTTTTTAACCATGGATAAGATGACACCGAGTATTGATAATGCAGAAGCGTTAGCGAAACAAACAAAAATCAAATACGGTACCGTGGATGGTGGATCTACCCAAACATTCTTTAGAGAGTCAAACTTCTCAACGTATGCGAGAATGTGGACGCAAATGGATTCTGCTAAACCAAGTGTCTTTGAAAAGAACAATGCCGAGGGCGTAAAACGTGTCCTAACTACTAAAAATCAGTTGTATGCGTTTCTGATGGAAAGCTCACAAATCGAGTACGAAGTGGAACGCAATTGCGAATTGAAACAAGTGGGTGGACGAATGGATTCGAAGGGATACGGCATCGCAATGCCAGTTAGTGAGTATTTTCGAGATTTTAATGAAATAAATGCAATCGGACATCGATAACACTACTTACTTATAGACTCGCCATACCGGAGTGCTATTAACAAAGCGGTTTTAAAGATGCAAGAAGACGGTACGTTAAACATCCTTAAAAATAAGTGGTGGAAAGAAATGCAAGAAGGCGGGTCTTGTGAGGTATGCTAGTTAATAGTTACAGTGAGGTGCTATTAGCTACAATGATATCTACTAATACGAAGTTGTATTTTAGGAAAGCGATGAAGGCGAATCTTCGAACGACTTAAAATTAGCTAACGTGGGTGGTGTGTTTCTGGTATTGGGCGTGGGAGTATCGATAGCGTTTATATTTTCAATTATTGAATTCTTTTGGAATGTGCATGCTGTGGCAGTTGAACAAAAGGTATTGAAACGTGAATACATATAGTGACACATGCTTAAGTATTTGGCTTGCAGATAAGCCATAAAGAAGCATTGTTTTGTGAATTTAACTTTGCCATTCAAGTATGGATTACTCAAAAGAGGACGTCCACAGGATCAGAATCCTCTAGTAGAGGGGAGGGCACATCACTGTCTAGAAAGGATGCAAATTCTCGCGAAAGTTTCGACAACGGCCGACGAGAATCGGAATCGTAGTGTGTTTACTCTCTCACTAATTACAATGTAAGAAGCTCTCGGCTTAAATCACAAATACGAGTGAGGCAAGAAACTGTCGTGTAATTAGTCATGGTTTATTCAATTATCTTAAGTAAAAAATTAAACATCTTCAACATCAACTTTTCTATGAAAAAAAAAAACAGTACACAAAATAAAAATCTAAAATAAACACTACCGAATATATTACAATATTTACATGTTAATGATTGGTACTCTTCACCTTACAAAAAACTCAGATCGTTAACAAAAACAAAGAAAAAATGCAAATTAAACTAAAAACAATGGGCCAAATTAATTAAGGCACTAAAACAAATCGCCTATATTTGTTGTAAATAATGTGTAATGTTCACAGCTCAGTCTTCACTCTGTGATATATTGTCGCCAGATAGCGTCAGTTTGCGTTCATCGTACAATCGCTTCGCGTAATTTATTTGCCGCGTTACTAATTTCGCGACGTCGTACGAATCGCAACGCACTTTCGGTCGACGCACAGCATCCTGATACGGTAACGTCGAATGGGTGGCCCCGTTTAATCGCACAATTAGCTCAATGTAATACACTCCGCCACCATCCGATTGTTCGATTATTCTACACTCTTCGAACTCGCTAAAATGAAAATCAACGCATTAAATCAGTGCTCCAAAGATGCATACGCACAATCTGGTAACATAACAATGGATACCTCAGTGAAGATTCAATCACTGTTGTTAACTGCGGTGCGTTAGCACTGGTGACGATACATATTCGCAAATTTGTAATGATGACCCGTAAATCTTCAGTTCCGCTGCGCAATGTTTCATACGCGACTAGCATCTCACTATATTTTCCATCATTCAAAGCGTACAGATACTGCTGGCCAAGACTTTGTTTCACGCTATAGCGAGGAAGCAGACCGCCCGGACCAACAGCACAACGCGGCGATCTCAATTGCCCAGGTGTTTGTCGACTGAACAAAAAAAAAACATTATTTAGATGATGTTAGAACTCAACGCTTCCATTCAAAAAGATGCGAATAAATACCTCCGGCTGGAATCCCGCACAGCTCTAGCTGTCTCCGACGCTAAATCAAGCACACCCACCACAGGCTTGGTAACAGCACCCACGATACCTTTGCCAATGCCGCTAAAAACACCAGGGATTCCTTCGTTTGAAGCTCCTTCGTAAATTTGTTTGAATATCCCCGTTGCGCCACCCAACATTCCAACACCGAATCCTTTAATTCCCGCTAGCAAATGCCCAGTGCTACTACCATAAACGTTTTGCCTAATTTTTTGTCTTAGTTCTTCGTGCTCCTCGTCCATGGTCACTTTGCCCAGACCGTCAGAAATCGATTCAGTCACCTTCGCGGCAGAATTTGATATACCATGAGTGACATTTTTTACCAATGCCCCAATGTTGCCTTCGTAAATCAATCCGGAGACGCCTTCAGAAACGTCATTCATAAAACCTAGAGGATTGCCCAGAAAATCGACCGATCCAAGAATGATTCCGGCTTGCCAGATAAGTTCGTCTTTAAAATGTTGCACTATAGAATGTGCTAACACTTGAATTGTTTCAAACGAATGTTGTCGGACATAAGGTTCTAAATCGACACCTGCATCTTCGAACTTGATGAAAGTCATGCCCGCTTTTCGTTTAATTAGCTGCAGTGGTTGGGGTAATTTCGAAGCTGTCATCATGCTGAGCCGTATTTGATCTGGCACCAACTGAATAATGCCAAAATAATAGCGTTTAGCATGTGCGGCTGTTACATCGATTACGATTCGTTGCGTTTCGTAATCGCTTTCTACATTTTGATGGACTTCTTCATCTTTGCTCTTATATCCGATAAATTCAAAGAGTTTTAATAGCAAGCGTTCTTCTAAAAGGACCGTTAATTTCTTTGAACGAACTATTAAATGCTGTAATTATTCCAGAACATTAATACTCTGCCAAACAATAACAAAATAAATGCACTTACATCGAAAATGATTGCATTTTCATTGACAATGGGTTGCAACTCCACAAGCACTTCCAACGCAGACAATTTCGAATGAATATCAACGTTACCCTTCGAGGGCGTCACGAATAAGAAGTTGGATGTTGGCGCTTCAAACAGTTGATTGTCAATTTGAATATCCTTGATACTAACACAGAAGCGTTTTGATTTCGCGGTTGTAACCACTTCAAAAATAATATGACTGAACAACGCGTAAAGTAGTTCCTGAGCTGGTTTAGCCGATACGAAACTGACGCCTAAACCACTCAAGCGCACATTTAGTTGATATTCGTTGGGTTTAGCATCTTCGTCGTCGCCATGACGAATGACAGGTCTGTGTCTAAGGAATATTCCGACAGCTTGGCTTTCTTCTTGCTGGTTCCTTTTGCGTTCCACTTTGTCCCAAACACTTAAAACTTTCGTAGGCCCATCCGAGGTGACTTCAATCTCGAGAAGACCACTGCCAGGGCGCAGTCTCTGGCGCTCTACTGCCTGTTCAACCGGTACCCCGGCATCTGTAGTGCGATGACAAATAGGCTGTGGAAGCCCCAGTACTGCCGAGTTCCCTGTTGACCAAAACATTTATGAACAAAGCGATCGAGTATTCCGTCATGATTAAAAGCTCCTTAGCCCGTTAACCGATCACACATATGATTTTGAAACAATTTAGTAAGCATGAATTAGTCAAGCTTAATGAAATAAAGAAATACGTACACGGTTGCCAGCAAGCTAGGCGGCTACCTGCAATAAAATAATAATGACGGCACTTCCCATGCATCTACTGAACATTGTAAACATTAGATTCGTACCTTGTCGCAGCCCAAAGAAGCCATCCTGTGCTTGAACGCACATGTTATGATGGACGCAGCAGAGGCGTCCTTCCTCTGTAAATCGCCATGTTTGCGTGCTTTTCCTTCGAGGATCTGGTCTTCGCAAAGCCAATCTTGTATAAGTATTGGGTTGAGGAGCAGTTCCTTCAATGTCAAGTACAAGAATGTTATCGGTTCTAGGCTGATTTGGATGAGAAGGCGGACTACTCCCTTCGTGTTGCAGTTGACCGGTGCTAGACATACGCCACAACTGTGACCTACTGCCTTGCTCTTTACGAGCTAGAATTACTCGCTTTGTATTATCAACATCTAATACTAATTCTTGATTCTCTAAGGTACAATCTGCTATTCCCGATGTCCTGCAAAACGTGACTTTATAATAAGTTGCCATAAAATAAGAAAAAACTACTTACGATCGAAAAGTTGCAGAAAATGCAATATAAATGAAATTTTCATAGGTCAACTGAGGTGCAATTCCAAACTTCGAAATGTCATAGGTATCGGATACTCCACCGGGAGCTTCGATTGTTAAAAAGCACTGCCTCGTCGGTTGGTCCCATGCATAGGGTACGCTTGAGTGCGCCCGAACCATGCTCGTCAAAGACTCCTTACAGCAGGTCTGTGCAAATTTCACATTAACTTCCGAGAAATTGTCTATCCGAATTGGAGGCGGCATAGTATCTGCATCGGTGAATATAACAAAATACGTAGCCCCTTGTTGCACCACCTCTAAACGCAAAAAGTACATCCTTCCATTCGCATTCCTCACGTTGACGTGCATAGAGAAGTTGGCATCGATTTTCAAGCCGCCGGACCACTGACAATCATCGATATCCAATATTTGGACGCATAGCAGAAGTTCTTGATCCGGTCGTGGCCAATGAAACGGCATGTTCGCGTTGGGCATTGCCTTTATATAATTGATTTTGTCTTGTTTCAACGCAAAACATTGCTGGGCAAACTGTAATCTGTAGGAACTTCGGTTGTGTAATTGGTATCGTGGCGAAATGGTGACTATACTGGTGTTTCTGTAGTTGCCGCGTCCTTGTCGAATTTCAATCCCGACCAGAAATATAACGTCAGGACGATTGTCCCTGACAGACACGCGTAACTTCCGCGACTGAATTCCACGTTGTAAATGAAAGTTTTGACACCACTGAGGTGAGCCATTCGATGCTACGTTATATCCAACGCGAGCGGTGACTGTATTACTTGCCGCAGGATCAGAAAAACTGAACAATAAAGGTGCCACCATGCGGGCTACTTCGTTTTCACTAAACTGCCCTGCCGCATCGTACGAAACGCCGTGTTGTCGAAACACTAACGGCAGGCCAGTTTTGTTAATTAACCAAAATGGGGACGTAATTGTGATTTTAATTTTTGCGTCCGAATGTGGAGTCACCTGCGCCATCAGGAACATTTTTCGCGAATTACTGTCTTCTAGTCGAATTCTACACGTAAAATTATTTGTACCAGACGGAAGTATTAATGGACTAGTTGTTGGAAAGTTGTCCAGGTATAATTTGATTTCCACATTATTCTCCACGTCAACATGGGACAATGCTGTCTGTGAACCTCCGTTTATTCGTCCTTTGACTGTTCCAATGCCGAAAATTAAATCTTGAGGTAACAAGTTAAGCAGCAAAATGCTTGGTAATAATGTTATAGTGTGCGCTGGTTGTGGTCTTTGGGAAGAACGATCTTTCGGATAATTTTCTCGTTTGATTTCGGAGCAAAATCTATAAATGAGCCCACGATGTGTGTGACAATTCTTGATATCGTGCACAATGCCGTTTGTTGTTCCCCGAGTAGCTTGCTCCCAATCTATACACGGATTGCAATATGTGAACTTCTGGTTTCGGATAACTGGTCGAATTTTTATGACCGAATGTACATGAACTATCGGTATATACAAAGTTTTCTCGCTTTCGACTCTGAATACTTTAGTAGGTAACCAGAGTGTTATTTCATCGTGAGGTAAGGTGCTTTCCACTTTAATTTCGATGGTATCAGTAAGCTTATTCACCAATTGCAATGCTGACCGAACAGTGACCAACTTTTTCGCAAAACCAGCAAGCGACACGTCTAACACGACTCTGGCCATGGGAACATCAACAGATACTTGTTGATGAGGTTGCACCTGTCGGAAATACACCCCAACTTGATCCACAGTAACAGGCGTTATACTTTCATAACCACTAATCTGAACAGCTAGTTGATGCAGTCGCATTTTATGTGTATCGCTGTGCCTGATTTTGTCACGAGTTTTGAATGAAAACTGACATTCTTCACCGGGTTGCACCAATTGTCGGTCAGTCTCCTTCTGCGTAATTGCATTTCTCGGTCCGTCGTTGTGTGCAGCAATCAACGTATTATAATATAGAGGTGATCCTGTTTCATTTTTGATAGCAAAAGGTACAAATGGTGATCGTCTCTTGTCCTGTCGCAATTGATTCCGATTAATAGGAGAGTAAAAATCCTGCATCCAACTGTCACAAACTTGTCTATACAATTCGATAAACGTAGATGTCACATTCAAATTAAGAACCTCGTTGGACTCTACAGCAACCTCGAGTCGCGTTTTTGATAAATTCTGTGATAACGCCCGTCCCCAGGTCACCAAACATTTCCACGGTTCCAGAATTGGTTCCCAACCCGACAGAACACGATTATAATAATCGCCAGCCAACACGCACTCCAGGGCACCTTTGCACTCTTGATCGTGAATGGCTGCAAGATCTTGCTTGAGGAATAAGTTTGATAGCGTCATCTCCAACAAAGGAACATCGGAATCCCCACAATCATCAATAATGCACAAAAAAATCCTGTTCGCTTTCAGTTCCACAGCATGCACACTCGAATTATTTTCAGCGTCGTTCTTAGGCTGAGCATTTTGCGTCAGCCACAGCGCTGCATCATCTAAGCGATTGTTGCTTTCTTGTAGTGCTATCAAACAATCTTCTTCTCTAAAACCCAGAGCTTTCAGTTTATCTGTCATCTTTTGATGTTCCTCGGAGCACGTGCCTTGCTCTCTCGACGAGAATAACTGATTGGGTAAAGAGTTTAAAATTTGGAGGAACATCACCATATCAAAATATGATAATCGAACAGTCAGCGTTGGTAGCTGAATATCCAAAATGCGATCTTTATTTATATCAATGTTCAAAGTCACTGGATCGATAATTGAAAGCGCAGTTTCTTCCGCTTTATCAAATACGCATGAATAAACCTCACAATGATTCAAATTGCAAGATAACGGCTTTTCAATCATAGACGAGCGGTAAGTTATTACAGTCGTACTTTTCAAAATAACTGCATTGGTTTCCAATACTGATGTGTCCTCCAGGACGACGACTTCGGAATCAGTAATGTTTAACTTTAATTCAAATGGCACCTCGCCACCTTCCTGATTATCCTTTGGGTCCTGCGTAAACGCCTGTTTTTGTCTGTTGGGACTCGATGGTTCCATATCAACCTCTTGAAATATGAATTCTTTCGCCATCGCCCACCATTCAAACACGGCCATCAAACGCATATTATTAAGTAGAATTGTAAATTTCGACTTGTCGTGTCTTTTCCGACTATGTATCTCAAGCTGAACCAAATTATCTTGCTTGGTCAACTTGATGGGTTCCAAAATATTGGAAAATACATTGGAACGCTTATCCTTGAGCACATCAGTGAAACGCGTGTCCAATATTAATATTTCCTGTGATACTAGGTCAATGTCTTGTGACATATTACTGAACGATTCAACAGTTAAACGAGATTTAATAAAGTTGATACAGGCCAATGGCCCCGTCGTTTTGCTGTGCAATAAACGAACTGTTACGTTCAGTAAGTCCAATCGCAAGGAGAATAATGTCCACAGTTCTCTAATGTTTGAATCGGCGGTTACAAACGGCGCTTGTATGGATGGTAAAATGTGCTCCGTATTTTCGCCCAAATTGTGTGTCAAAAAACCTCGAATTAGTTTATACTGATTAAGGTCAAGTGTGCCATCCAATGTGCTCAATTCCCCATGTATGCTCATGTCTGGGACGTTATGGCAAACATTTGAATTTAAATTTCGTTCGACCTGTATTTTCAAATGGCATTTGTTAGTGAGCAATGAATTCCCGACACGGCGTATACAATAATTCCCAAGGCGATATTCTATGTTCGGTTTATTCATTTCAGTGGTTGCTTCCCCAGCTTGTAGGTTCACATTTTTCAAATCCAAGTACATAACATCCAGCAAACATTTCCTTTGGCTGTTGTTCAAATTGGACCGAACGCTAATCGTACCCACATCATCGCTCTGTTTAAAACTATTTGTCACTGTAAGGTGTTCCAGGTCCACAACTATAAGTTGCGAACTTTTAGAACTCAGCGGTAGTACAATCACAGGCGAAATAGCAGTCAAAACAATTGAAAATCGTTGTTGCTCATCGTTAATGGTTTGCCCGCTAGTTGCCGCGCGAATGCCAGCCATGATTGTTTGGAGTTGCGTGAAATGATTGAAAAATGATTGCAACTCTACAACAAATCTCTTTGTATGCACATAGATAACGGATGACATATCCAGAGTAAATTGAGTATCGTACTCGGAAATTTCGCCCGAACCATGACGCACATATTTAAAAGTGAGTGCTTGTTTCCCAGACGTCATAAACCGTTCTCTATAAATTGTCCCATGCGACGTCAAATCAAGCAACGACATAGACCCAAGCTTTCCTTCAACTTCCTTCCTTCTGTTTTTCTTCATAACAGAGATTTCGATATTAGAAATGTTTGCCTTGCCAATGTCACTTTCTGGTTTGACCAATACGATAGTCAACGATCGCACAGTTATGTTTGTCCTTTCAATCGCATCGATATTCGGTAGATCTTTCTGTGATTGAGAACGTCGGCTTTGTTTCGTGGCGGTCTCGGACGGAGACGCGCTGAAGAAATCAATCACGACCACCCATGACTCCACGTTTATTACCAAATCCAGACAATTAAAATCGACAGACGTTGACGATTGAACAGAATTATAGTTGGATTCGAAGTTTGGCGCGTTCGGATCCACCAGCAGAGTGGATATCAGCACTAAATTTTTAACCGGCTTGGTACGCGACGGACTCGGCGGTGGCGTATTCGGACAAATATTTACTGGTTTTACCTCATGTTGTGGCTCTTTGTGAATGGAATGTGAACGGTTAAGACCCAACACCGAGTAGGTTTCTAAATGATCCGGAAGTGATCCTCCCACGTGCCCAGCACGGTCGGGATTGGCAGAAATATCCGGACAGGACCTTGACACACAGTTTGTACCGGGTGGTATTTCCTCGTTTGAGGAGATTACCATGGCTCGTTGCTTGGAACCTTCTGGTTGTAGCAGATCTTCCATATATATAGATCGCAGTGATATCTATACAATCAATGAGAAAAATATGAGATAAAGATAGTTAACAACGCATTACAACGACTTACATGCAGATTTGTTTCGTAAAGATGCCCTTTATCATATATGAAATTAAAATCGCGAAAGGACAGGTCAACCAGACCCTGTTCTCCAGTAGGTGAATCGCCGCGGAGTTCGATTGTAAAATCGGGAAGTTCAAAAATAACTATAACAAGTAGTTCATTAGATATTAACAATCACAAACATAATTTACAATCAATGCACCTTTCGCGGAAACAAATCCTTTATCGACGGTGAGCGACCTATTAATAGGAACATTAGAAAATAACTTTGCTCGAACTTGAGGATCCATTTTCAGTGTAGTTACACCGGTATCTTCTTCGGTAATATCGGAAAGGGTGGACATTGAATTTTTGGTAATGTTTGCCTCAAATCTTTCTTCGGAAATTGTTAACCATTTTAACGTATCGAGCAATTGCTCGTATTGCGCGCGAGTTAGCGACAATTTTAAGGCATTTACCACAATCCCCGAAACCTAAAAAATTA
The DNA here is from genome assembly GCA_027574965.2 of Ecitophya simulans. Lineage (NCBI taxonomy): Eukaryota > Metazoa > Arthropoda > Insecta > Coleoptera > Staphylinidae > Ecitophya > Ecitophya simulans. Next base: position 31,264 of record JAODGE020006073.1, read on the forward strand.
TAACTTATACACAAATAATCAAACAATAAAATTTAACTCACTTCAATGTTCTCTTTCTCTTGGTAATTTTGTAATCCGGTTATTGGATCGTCATCGTCGTCGTCATCGATTAGTAAATTGGATAAGCTCTGTTGTCCATAGGCATCTTTATATAGTGTTTCTCGAATAATTTTTAGTTCAATGACAGTATCGTGCAGAATGGGTTTTGCTAAAGTATCACAAGCATAAAGAACCTCAGGGCGCGACATTAAAGGGCCCGGCACTCGACGTGATGTTGTATCCAATGAAAACAAATTCATATCACGTACTTCAATATAATAGTTCTCCGAATAGAAATCATGAATAAGGTTCTCGTTGGTAGTTTCGGGTTGTTTGGTATTGTTCACGGTAATTTTGCCCAAATGTGCCACGAACACCTGCGGACTACTGGACGTTCGAGGCAGCACAAGCACAGGACTGTCAAGCACTATATCCAAATCTATGTCGATTTTAAAGTTACCGTCGTCCATCGGCGTGTACGGTGTTTGTGGACACGTGTCACGCACCGAAGAATATCCCGAGTAAGAATATTCCATACTGCAACTCCGTCGACGTTTTCGCGGCGACGCTACTTCAGTGAAAGACAGAGCACTTCCATAAATGGAGGCAGACAATCGCGAATTCATGTAAATCGATTGTGCTAAAGCTTCAGCCCTTGCATGCACCAGTCCCAGAGCCATATCCGTAGCTGCGACGCGAATGGACCGCGCCAAATTAGCCATATATTGCTTGAATTCGGTAGCGCACGATTGCAGTTCCATAACGAAATGGGGAGAGTGCGTGTACCACAAAGATGCCATTCGTATCTTGATATGTGCGTTGTCGTTAGTTTGACTCGTTTGCAACGTACGCACGATCTTAAAACTAAACGCAGTATTTTCTTCGGCCAGCGCGTTATTCGCCATCAGGTACAGCGGATGCATGGTTTCCATAAGCGGATCTCTACCAACGCTAATAATTCTCTGATGCACGTACCCGTCGGGTGTTAAATCATGAACTTGTAAGCCACCCAAAGAGCCTTCAATCGTCACTTTTTTACTGACCGTCGCTTGAATGCGCGCATCGGACATAGTTGACGTGCAAATCTTTCTTCCAACCACCTGCCCATCCTTTAAAACGCCTCTCAATAGCAGAACATTCAATCGATGGAAATCGAACGTAATTTCAGTAGTTCCTATATTTGGTGTCGAGTCGTTCTTGTCGCTTCCAGCAATGTCATCCAAAGATTCAGTGGATAACTGCGTTGCCTCCGGAACAATTGGGTTCCCGACTGGATTACAAGTTTTTTGTGACTTCAAATCGGGAAATACTCGACGTATGAAACCCATGAGCTCTACAATTGTTTCTTGGTTGGCTATTATATCAAGATTGTTAAACTGAATATTTGCAATTTGCATCGCTTCCATGCCAAAGACTAGAATCAAGTCTAGTGTGATCAAAGCCTCTGAATCCAATATCATTTTATTGTTCCACGTTTGGTTTGGCGGAGGCGAAGTGGCTAAACTACTTAACGCCAGCGTCAGCGCAACTGGCGATGTGGCATTAACCCTGATATGATCGGGACTGCCAGGTGAAGTTGGAGACGTGGGTTCACTATCTCGTAGACTCCCAGACATCGAATCCATGCCGACATGCTTGTGGCTAGCGATCAAAAGCTCAAAATCAGGTCCAAATGTTTGTAACGCGTCGACTAGCAGCAAACTATGCACAGAAATCATTAAATTTATATCGCTTGGGCGCTTCGTAAAGCAGAACTTCACGCCGGAAACTTGCAACTCTGCAACGGACCTTCCACGACTCTGCACCTCCAGTGCCAAATGATCAACTGTAAACTGTAGGATTAACAATCGCGATAATTCCATACTCGTTTCATTACTAAGAGTATCGTCTTCTTCTGCGTTAGCTACCACCTCGTCCTCGATTGTTGTGCTGGGCGAATTAAACGGAGACGGAAGCCCGGTGGCAGTTATAATATGCGCGAGTTTCCTAGCCGCAGAAATTTTCTGTTCGTTGACGTGAGCCACCAGTTTTGGAAGGTTTGCGTTGAGGGTCAAATTTGGATAGCTCGGATCATACGTGTGGACCACCCGACGCTCAATTTGTAGGGATATATTGAACCTATCCAAAACGTGCAGAGTCGATGTACCCTTATTGTGCGCATACCGCCAGTTATCTTTCACGCGTGCCACCAATATTTGCATATCAGTCAACTCGACCGAGTAGCGATCGTATATTTTTCTATGCAGTGAAGCTTCGTTCAAATTATAATTAACATTATCACCTAATTCTTTGGAAAATTGTTGGTATGCATCACTCTCAAGATCACTTTCTTCACTCGCAGGCGGCGTAGAACAAGGGGTCATAAACATATCTTCCTCGTCTTCGACTTTGTTATTACCATTTACTAAATCGCTAGGTTGTGGAGATACGATGCTGATTTCGGGATGATCGTAATTATTGCGAAGTTGTAACCGACCAAAATCAATCACGGCCACGGCCGAATTAGGATCGTGAAATTGCTCTACGAAGAAAATCTGCGGTGCGCTAATGTCTAACTGCAAATCCCAGCATTTTCGTGCCGATATTCGACTGTCCATCATCTGCTCCCAATTTTTAATCAACTCGCGCTTGGTACGAGTTTTCATTGCTTCTATATGCTGATGCGTTATTGTCCGTTGATGGGGTAGGCACAAAAATTCAACAAGCCAGCGCATTGCAGTTGGTTGGTACACCACGTCAAGCGAATTGGTTTTTACAGACAGTCGGTATTGATTAGCTTCTAATTTCTTTTCGTAGATCATGTGAAAAATGTATCCATCTGGTTTTGGAGCAACGCTAACTCGTGGACTAGGTGCACGCATCCGCAAGCCCACAGTCCGTTCGTTGCCAGGTGGGCCGATAAGAATAGGAAACAAAGTTTTTGGTGTAACTTTATCAAAAAGAAACAACGCGCCTAGTGACAGCTCTGCAGAATACGAGGAAGTCCTCGGCTTACTGACAATGCTCAAGGAGAAGTTTTTAAATTGTAGTTCCAGCATTGTGAACGGAGCACTGGTTTCTTCGTGCTTTGTGCATAAACTGAGCGTACCACTTTTCAATGTGAAGCTAAACTTTCCAAAAACAGCGTCACGCCTTAACAAAGTGTTATTGTCGGTCGAATCCGAAAGTGCTTGAAGTATCTCGCCTTCTAACTGCGTAGTTTCTTGCGCCGAGAGGTTTTCCGTTGTGGGTGTGGAATACCAGCCCATCCATTGAGGAAACCACCTGATGAGCGTACCTCCACCAGCGGAATTGCTCCACGTAGATCCCCTACTTTGTAATGGTATGGACCTCATTGCAATCTCCCGCAAAACTTTTAATTCGTCGAACTCTCGCGTCCATTCCACATCGTCTTTCAATGCCTTTTCGTCTAACGGAAGCGCAATCGTCGGCGTTATTAATATTTTACTATAGATGGACACGTATTTCAAGTTGGTTTGCCATCTTTCAAGAACCTCAGCCAACTTTAGTTTAGGTTTACATATATCTGGTTGTTTGCCGGGATACAAACAGCTTATTGCATACAACCACCATGCTCGAGCATCTTCTTTGACCGAACACGGTGGTCTGAATTTACGATACCTTCGAAACCTGTGAACGTCATCGAGTCCCTTGATGCACTTAATAATTTGATGGTATTGCCAATCGACCAAAATCATGGGCACTTCCTCCAATTCCAGATCAAACATGATGCGCGGCTCGTCGGATCGTAAGGGCTGTTCCGATCTATTTTGCTTCACTTTCGCTTGTGCGCTCACCGGGTGTAGAATGAATTGTGTGTCATACTTATTTTCACTTGTTGTCATTGCAGTCGCCAATTGGGTAATGTCGGTACTTGCCAAAAGTTCGTCATTGTCCACTTCCATCCAGTACATCGCCAGCTTTTGCATCTCCAGGAGCTTAAAGGATGCATATGACTGGTCCCAGTGAGAGAACCCTGGCTGCCAGTTCTCATCGCTGCTTTGGGCGGACAACGAGTCCATTGTGATACCAAACGCAACATTGCGATTTGGAATGCTAATATTATCTTCATAACGAATATGGACATCGCGAATTTTTAGCTGGAAAATAAAACAACAAAGTATTATAAAATAAATATTAATGGAATATATGGTCGTTGCGACATTTGTCTCATTCATCAAGTAAAATATCTAAACTTTTTGAGCAGGTATGAATTAGATCACTCAAAAGCAAGTTGAATTGCACAACTCCACATAGCTGAGCTGCTCAATGATTCAAAACATTTTTGGTTATTCTAAATAGTGATGGAAAAATTAAAGATGAAAATTGATTGTATTAAGTGAAGTAGTAATAAGCTCTTTTTCTTTATTAAAAATTCAATTCTCAACAATTATAACAACAATTTCATTATTTATTACTGAACTCAATAGGTGTGCAAGTCATGCAATAGCAAAAAAATAAAAAGAATGAAATTTGTAGAGTTGAAAAAAGAAAAGAAAAGTGCATCGCTTCTGAAACATTTTTGCAAAATATTTTAGAAAGTACTATTATATTTGATTTCATAATACAAATAATAGAATATTATAAAATGCTGTACTTACCTGTAGATTTTCAATAATATCTGTGATAAATCCAGTTCCATAACTTAACCAGGACGAATATGAACTAGCATAATAAGTAGAGCTATCTTTGGTGTCATTTTCAAGCCTCCATTGTGCTTCTAGTGCATCTAATGCACTTAACTTGTCTTCATGTGCAATCAATCGTTCAGTTTCATCGTCCCACTGTAAACCAAACAATTAAAACAAACATGTTCATAATTATATATTAGCAAATATAAGGAACTAGAAAAAGTCAGTAGTAATACCTCTTGCACTGGCAAAGGTGTGGCAACTAAAAACAGTTGCTCTATCTGCACAACCCATGGAGCCGATTTGATTTGTCGTACAGGAATTTGTAATTTGATTTTACCGATAAAGCCAGCTTTGATTTGAACTGGAAAGCCCAGATGCCGTAATGCATCCCTCTTCAGTGGCAAATTCTCTAATTCTACTTCACCTAAGACCACACATGATCAGATTAAATGAGTCATTATATATTATGTTACATCCAATTTACCTGATAGTAAAGCAATACTCAGTTGGGCCGCATTTAAATTCTCAACATACCTGCCCAAGTAATTGTTAAGCACCCATGAAACAAGACCTTCTAACATGTTTCAATGCTTCTGAACCAACTGCCACTAACATAATGTTGTCAAATCCTAATACAATTCAAGAAACACTGCAATTAACATATATTTGTTGCATTTAAACACTATTTATTGTTTTGTTGTTAATGGGCCAAAGGTTAGGAACAAGTCACAAATTGGATGTGATATATTCACATTTATTCATGAGTATCACGAATACGTAGCAAAGACACGTTCGTCTAAAATGCCGACGCATAAAAACGATCTTTATTTATAGCCGCACTTTTGTACTCTCCAAATAATAGTCATAATTTCCTAACGCAGTTGAATTGGGAAGAGGCTGCGTTTGCGTAAGAAGGTGCGCCGCGCGTGAACTGTTACGTATCGTTCGAGATAATAAAAAGTGATTAAGCGGTAACAGTGTTATTGAGTAATCAAGGGTTTTATTTACCTTTTGCTGTTGCTGCTATTCGAGAGGAAGAAATATCTTGAAAAACTGACGTTTGAAACCATGACATTGACACATGCAGAGGTGAAAACACAGTGGTCAGAAACAGTTATGCACAGTTATGTACACGAGAACACGAGTGGGCTAGCCCGATTAACCGCCATACACGGGTGCATGTAAGGCATGTACGCGAACTCGAACAGATGGTTTTAACATAGGCAACTTAAGTCACATTTAAAACTTGAAATTACTTTCCGAACGTTCAAATATATGTCATCTATTTTAAATCAGACACTTATTTTCAATTTTTCCGTTTTTTTGTTGTTGCAAATTTGGTAAACATATTCCTTGGTGGTTGGCCAAAAATCTATTGATCGATAGCTGAGCAGGAATTTCTCTGAATCTATTTGCTAAATCAATATTATTAATAGTCTTTAAGCTAATTAAAAATGTTTTTTTACCAGAGAGTATATAATACGCAAGAGTGGAAGAGGTACCTCTTCTCTCATTTGCCAAAAATCGAATGGAATGTTAAATTAGCGGAACATTATCTCAACTAATATTAACTGTATGCAATGTTGTTTAGTACCATTCGAATCTACGTTCAATTCTGCGTGGATTAAGCTAGTTTACCTCTTCTCTCATTTGCCAAAAATCAAATGCAATGTTAAATTTGCGAAACATTATCTCAACTAATATTAACTGTATGCAACGTTGTTTAGTACCATTCGAATCTAAGTTCAATTCTGCGTCGATTAAGCTAGTTTAATTGGATTTTTATATTTTGCCATTTTTTTGAAAATGAGAGAAGGGGTACCTCTTCTCTCATTTGCCAAAAATCAAATGCAATGTTAAATTTGCGAAACATTACCTCAACTAATATTC
>JAODGE020006086.1:0-11704 GCA_027574965.2 Ecitophya simulans
GATTTAGAATACCTTACCTACACATAATTGAGGCAAGTTTATATTTGGTATAGCATCCATCTGAAGGTAGGATTTGCTACTATTCTTCACGAAAAATTGCTCCAAACTGAAATGTGCACTACATACACAATGCCTTTTGATAACCTGCTGCTGTAACAATCCCTTAATCTTTTCATTTCCAATCGCTTCCAATTGTAACGCTAAAATAAGCATGGATCCCATAGGTTATAAAAAAAAACTGTTTGTTAGCAATGATTAAACAGTTTACTTACATCTACGTAATTCCTCGGAAAGAGATGTAGTTGGAACCCGGCTTTCAGAGTATTACGGCAGCACGACACACGACACACATGTCTATTACGCTTCGAACGCTTCGAACCCTTCAAACCTTTGTAAGGCTTTCCGAAATTGCCACTGTCAATTTTACACTGGCGCCGTGGTGCCAGCGAATTCTGAAAAGTCGCAAGGCCTAGGACTCACTAGGACTGGACTGACTGGCGTTGCCGAATATGTCGCGTGCGTCGTGCCGAGCCGTGGCGAGCCGAGACAAGCCGAGCGGTGGGGGTCGTGCGCCGCGCGACACGCAAAATCGCAAGGCAACCGGTCGACGAGCAGCGCGCACATTGGTGCAAGAGAGTACACGCTACGCCGACATACGCGTACGGGAAAGAGTCGAGATAAGACGCGAGCGTTAACTGCAGACGCGCGCATGTCGTCGGCCGGTACCAGTTACAAAATGTTAATAAATTGACGATTTTTGGTGACCATTTTGACCCACTTCTGGTAGAAATTCGTGTAATAGCCGATTGCGTGTAATAGCCGATTTTGTAAAGCATATTTTTTTAAAAAATTCAAAAATTGGTTAATTTCAAGGACCATTTTGTCCCACTTCCGGTAGAAATTCGGCAATAAGTCGTACAAAAATTAAAAAACTAACTCTTCTGCTACGCAATGATGTAAAAATTGCAAAACTATCTGTCCCAAAATGCGTGTTACAACCAATTTTGCAAAGTATGTTTTGGAAAATTTCACGGCCATTTTGATTCACTTCCGTTAGAAATTCGGGGATAAATTATACGGAAATTGAAAGACAAACTCTTCTCCTAAGCAATGTTTTGAAAATATGCTACACAAGCTACACAGTTACCAACCGTTGGACGTCCCAATGGACGTCCACTCATTATAAAATCTCCAAGCAGGGAGTTCCCCAGAAAACGTTGATAGTCCCGAAAAAGCAATATACAGTCATTTCATTCTCGCTGAATAGGCCACGCCTACGCCCCGCAAGTTCAGTTCCCGCTCATATTCAAATTAAAATTATCTTAAATTATCATATTCAAATTAAAATTATCTTACTTGAAAAATAATACCAACGTCTAGTCACAGGTTTTTAATGTTATAAACATTATACCTTATAATATAAAGTTGCAAGGTAGCCTCTGTGAAAAGCAGAATGCGGATTCATTTAGTGCAACGTTTAGATCTCAAACATTTAAAGGTATATTTTTAACTTTTAATAAAAAAACAAACACATTTTTTGCCCTGGGGCATATAGGACAAATTGGTCAACGGCTCATTCTTGACTTTACTATCTATACATACAGACACAATCATTAGAACGGTGCGATTATAGATAGCCTTTCTCACTTGCTCTTCTTGCAATCGACCATTTTGAGTGGCGCGCCTGGGTTCGTCTTTGACAGTCCGACTGGTCCGAGTCGTCCGAGTGTAAATCTCGCGCTGAGTGTGCACAAGTCGTCACGAACCGCTGAAGAAATCGTAGCGAGTTTGATTACCTTCTGCGCCCAGAGACACTAATTAGCGACGTCTGCACGCGAACGTTCGCAGGAGGGCAAACGCGTTCCGCAAAGCCGCACAACGTCGCATTTGTTTGCTGTCAAACTAGATTGGAAATAACACACGCACACAGGCGTCGCTTGCCCACACGGATGGTGTAATGTGATGTGAACACGACATTTTAAAAATGGACGACGGGTGTTGGTGCGTTGTTTATAAACTTACTACGTGAAGATTTTCAGCGAGGAGACATTCTCGAGCTCGCCACGATGGCCGATCGCAACGAGCGTGTGCTCGTCGAGTTGCAGAAACAACCCGGAAATAATGCTTGCGCAGATTGCGGCGCTAGAGGTAACGTCTCGGCACGACGGAGATGATACTTGTTACTTGTGCATTAGCTCCTTAAACAGTAATTATTGTCGCTTGTGTGCTTCTCAAGAATGCTTGATAAATGACTGCAATTTCCTAATGCAATTGTGCATTTGCTTGCGACTTGTTTTCGTCATCTTTTCACATTTAATCCTAGAAAGACCAAATGCATGTGCTGTAATTGCTTTACACTCTTTAGTTCAGCCCACAATTAACATTGTTTTCATTTATTTGTTAATTTACCATTGTACCGTTTCTTGGGCATGACTGTAAATATGTGGGTGCATCTGAAAAGCCTTGTAGAGTTCTAACAAGTTTAATTATAACTAATGTCTGCATTTTGTAGTGGCTGTTTGTAAGTGTGATGGTGTCCATTAATTGGGTGACTAATTGTAGATCCAGAATGGGCGTCCTACAACATTGGCATTTTCATTTGCAAGAGATGTTGTGGAGTGCATCGAAGCATGGGGGCCCATATAAGCAAAGTGAAGCATTTGAAGTTAGATAGATGGGAAGATTCACAAGTTGATCGAATGAAAGAAGTTGGCAATCTGAATGCAAAACAGAAATACGAAGAGCGCGTGCCGCCATATTACCGCAGACCAAAAGAGAATGATCCACAGTAAGTTACAAAATTTCTGTTATATGGGACATAAGCCTAGTGTTGGAGACTTTCTAAATACATCTAACTATAAGAGTAACATTGTGTATAGGGTTTATATGTTTAGTAATAATTAATAATTTCTAATTAACTGAGCTTAACAATTCGATTTAAAATGTTACTTTGCTCGCCGTCTATGCGTCTCTATTTAACACTAATATTATGCATCAGAAAAGGAAATTAACATACTTTGCAATCTGTCCATTCTTATCAGTGACTTGGTTCATGTTTGCTGGATAAATGAGCAAATGCTGTATGTAATGTTATGTTCTTTATCAAAACCACAACAAAAAACTGAACGGATTGTTTTTTGGGTTTTTATTGTTTGAACGATTCAAATGACGCGAAATATTTAGAGCTGTGTGGTAGATTTTTATCGTGCAGTGTGTAATAGCACTTAATTAGAGAAACTTAGTAACTGTTGAATGCTCCATATTAAAACCAATAATTTGCAATAGTAGAACGTGTCGGGACTTACATACACGTTTCAATATGTAAATAAGTTGGAAATGAGCAAAAACAAATGATTTTAAATGTCTAGATATGTTTTCAAACAAAAATATGAGACGATAAAGGGGATACTGCCATAAATAAGTTCTTTAAAACTATTGGTTGTTGCTTATTTTTAACTTTTCATCTTAAAATTCCATATTTGCAATGTTATTATACTTTAAATTATGAAAATTAAGTTGAGTAATAGGTAATAAACGTCTTTACCAAACACCTCTCCCTTTATACCATTTCTTTTTTTTTTCTTATAAAACCCTGTTGTTTTCATTTGTTAACATTCGTAACCTTCAACAACGGGGAGAATCTCTAGAATTGGCTCCTTAACTTATTTTAATTCGGGATTGACGATTTCTGGCCAAGGAGGAGTGACACATTGAATGCAGCATGGCAAGAGATTGTTAGCAAATTTTAATAAAGAAAACGGTTATTACTTATTACTCACATAAGAGGTTGTATTGAAAAACACTACATATCATATAGAGCCTATTTTTTTCAATTCAAAATTGAAGAATGAATGATTATGATATATTATTTATTTATTGTCATCGAAAATTAATTTTGAACCACGAATTTAAGTCTGAAGATAATTATTAACATTACATAATTCGAAGTAATATTATTATTAATAATCGAAAAATATTATTAACACAGTAACATTTTGAATTCTGAAACACTTTATCTTGAATCTAAATATGCTTTGTGATAACTGGTTAGTTCCTTTGCGCCACAAATTGATTTTCGGCCACAATTTCGGAGTTTAAATAAATGTATAACTCTATTTTCAGAGTATTACTTGAGCAATGGATACGGGCTAAGTATGACCGTGAGGAGTTCTCACATCCCGAGAGACTCGCCTACGCGAGCGGAACAATGGAAGGCTTCATGATGAAGCGCGGCAAGGAAGACAGCCGTTTCCAAAACAGAAAGTTCGTCTTGAACGAATCGGAGAACACGTTAAAATACTATGTCAGAGATAATGGCCAGCCCAAAGCGATTCTGCACGTGTCAGAAACCAACATAGTATTAGCGCCTGAGAAAATTGGTTATCCGAACTCGTTGCAACTCTCGTTTTTAAAAGACGGCACTACCAGACACATTTATCTCTATCACGAGAATCCCGAGGTGATCGTCAATTGGTACATGGCGATTAGGTGTGCCAAATTGCACCGATTACAACTTGCCTATCCCACCGCCATCGAGTCAGAGCTGGTCGAACGGCTGAAGGACGACTTCGCCAAGGAGGGCTGGCTGTACAAAACAGGTCCTCGGCCCAGCGACGGCTATAAGAAGAGATGGTTCACCTTAGATCATAGGAAACTGATGTATCACGATGAACCGTTGGATCCACATCCGAAGGGCGAAATATTTTTAGGTGTGCTGTTGACATTGAACTTGAATCAGCCTGTTTACAGTTCCATATAATGTTTGCAGGTCATGCGCTCGATGGTTATGCAGTTCGAATAGGAAGCTTAAGAGTAAAGGATCATCAAGGTTTTAATTTCACGTTAACCACACCCGATCGCGTGTACAATTTGTCGGCGCTGGCGGAGGACGATCGCGACCAGTGGATTCAGGCGATTAATAACGTTCTGGATCAACCCCTCACGCCCCAAGACTTCACGAGTAAGTTCACGCATCGGTCTTCCAGAATACGTTTTATCTATTCTTTCTTGTCGCACATCTTTCCATCATAGCATTTGATCACGCACGCGCTTGAATTCCCAAAACGGCTTTGTTGATTTTAACAGATCTAGTTTTATGCATTGCATTTTGAAGAATCTCAATTAAATTGAACTAACTATAGCCTGCACAATGTACACGAATGGTTTTTTAATTTTAACAAAGCATTGCCATTCACTCATGTTGTACTGGGTCGTTTAGTTTCACATATCATTTGGTATGTCTCATGATTCTAATCATCTGATCGTTTCTACCCTACACAAATATCTTAGTGCACCTATTCAGAGAATGCTCAACTGATTAAGTACTGGGTACGTAGTTATTTGTTACTGTGACTTTTTTTGGCTGCACCTGCACTGCTTGCGACTGCTTTCTCTGGGCATGCGCATTGACCGCCACCTAAGAAACCTTTAATATTGACCAAATTCGTTAATGTTTTGCAGTATCTGCGAGATTAGTAAGAAAACGAGCAAACACGAACTCAATTACAAACGCAATATTTTCACAACGGTAGTGTCTCAACATATCAAGCACGCAAGCGAGAACTAAGCGCATAAATGCATTAAAGGAGTAAGAAACATAAGAAAGAGTTACATGGAAACATCATCATCACTTTGCCTAGTCTCTGTATTTATTGCAATCGATGATGAAATAGTTCATAATTCTTACACGGCAACTTTTTTAATACTCAAAAACATAAGTTAAGTATCATGTACTGTATTATGATTATTAAATCATCATCCGATCACGTTCGTCTTCTCCGACAGGGTATTTGTCGATCGTCCTTCCGCCCTACTCTGCTTCTGTCCATTGTTCTTACAATAATCCCTGCATTTCTTTCATAAACTGCATATAGGCGTCGTCTTTGGTAACCTGATTGATTGGCGGATGATTTTGCTTAATCATTAAGTCTTTTTGTTTCACTTCATGCAGCAGCGCCCTCCGCGTCGGCATTGTTTTCTTATCCTCGCGCTTGACTCTCAGCGTCGAGGGGACGAAGCGAGTAACGTCCGCGCTAAGATTTCTAATTTGTGGCTTCGCGCTTATAGTCGCGCCTTGCTTAGCGGCAGGATTATCTGTACGATGGACGAGTTGTGGTCCAGCCGAGAGCACGTTGGGATTGGGAATCAATCCGGTGTGAGGTAGGTTGGGTGGTGGACCGGGCAATCTCAGCATTCTAGGTGGAGCCATGCGGAGCGGCATTCGAGGGGGTGGCAAGCCAGGAGGAGGACCCGGCGGCATCAACGGCCTGCCAGGCGGAGGACCAGGCGGTACGCGCATCGGGAATATTGTCGGTGGGGGTCCGATAAGCGACTTAATGTTGGGCACAACTGCAGCGTCGGGATGCGTTGGTGGCACGACGGTCGGAGCCTCTGGGGCTTTCGCTTCCTCAACTTTTTTCTGTGTGACTTGCTCCATTTCCTTCATGAATTCGTCAACGTTCTGTCCCGATATCGCGACCATCTTTTGCTGTAACGATGTGGGCTTGGACATTTCATCGTCATTGGGATCTTCCTCTGAATCATATTCGTCCGACACGCGCGAATCGCTCTGATCGCGGAACGTCTCGACCACCTCGCCGTCGCTGTCTATTTCTGGTGGTGGTCCAGGTGGACATCCCGGGGGATCCATGATTGGCTGTCCCAAAGCTTGCAGTTTCAGTGCTGTTGCGATTGAATAGATTGTGTGTTCTGGCTTTTTGATCTCTGTTGGAAGTGGAATCTGAAGAGAGGGTGGTGGAGCTGGCTGTTGTGGCAGCTGTGGTAATGGAATCTCGTCCACAGTGACTTGCTGTGCAGATTTAACTGATTCATAAAAACTAACAATTTGATTCCTCTTATGTTCATATTCTAGTTGCCTTTTCTTTAGGTCATTAAATTTTTCTGGATCATCTTTATGCTATCAACAAATAGCATATAATTAAATGAAGCTTCAAAGAAACACTGCACAATTTATTGCTTGGACACACTTCTTATACTAATACTTACATACATACTAAGTACTCTTTCCAAGGTTTCTCGTAATTTTTTTCTTTTATCTTTCAGAACCTTTTCATTGAGTGGTGATGGTTGCGCAACATTATATTCTGTAAAAACATATAGTAAATATATGCTGACAGCCAAAATAGTAATAGGGTTTAGATTATATATACTAAATATATTTTAGTAAGTAGTAAGTACTATTATCAATGTATTACCCATTTGGTCAATCTTTTCTAATTCCTCAATGAGTTGATGTGGATCTTTCCCTTTCAATACAGCAGCTCTTACTAATTGCCGTTGTTTCTTATTTTTCTTCAACTCCTGTTTCCTAGCTTCTTTGCCTATTAGTTTGTGTAAGAATTTAATAATTAGAGATGGGATATTAAAAAATACAAAAGTAGAAATGTACTTACGAGCTTGGTCAGTTGGATTCATATATTTACCACTCTTTGTGGTGTTAATAGAACGCCTACCCATTTTGACGGGAAATTTATGATTTGTTTCCAAAAATATCGCTCATTCAATGTTCAATTTAAAACCTATAGAGCTTCCAATTGTGTATTTGTCAACAAATCCGTCCAAAATCACCTAAGCTTTATTTAGGTTAGAATGTTGGTCATTTGTCAAACTTCTTTTCGCCCAGCATTATTATCTTAAGAAAAATCACTAGAATTTAACAATATAGACAACCAATGTAACATGCTTACAATTAATTAACTTTCTGTTTTTTGAATATTAAATTTAAAGTATATATTTTTAATACGAAGTTACACAATTATAATTAGTATTTATAAAATAAGCCAAGCTTGTGAAACAAAAAAAAATTACTGGAATAATATAGGCAACCGAAATGTTACTAGTTCCATGTAGTATTGTAAACTGGTGTAAACAGTTCACTGCCATGTAACCCACTTTCTTTACTCAAGTATATTAAGTTTTAATCTTGCGATATTTTCAATAACAAGCTACGTATTACAACTAACAAAATGGGTGAAACAACAGGAGTTTCTATTATGAATGAAGTAAGTTTTGGAAACAACACAGCATCACATTTTATTACTTTTTACTTCTTTAGATGCGGAAAGTTGAAGAAGCTATAAGCATTTGTTACGAGCGAGTATATCAATTAGAGGCTAAAATAAACAACAAAAACATTACTAAAGAGAGAAAAGACAAACTGATGCAAGAACTCTCAGAAGTAGAGAAGCTATTAGCTACAAACAAAACAATACTCAAGAAGATGCGAAAGGGCAATCAGACTACATTTATGGCTGCAGTAGGAGTTGGACTGGTCATCTTTATTATTTGGATGATCTATGAACTATTGTGATATTTGACACTCCACACTTACTACATTCCAATCTAACTACAAATATTTATGCAGTTATTGACAAAAACATTTTATACATTTTCAAACATTTTACTTTTTGAACCTTTAAAGTTAGAATAATACTTAATTTTTACCAAAGGGCAATAAATTGTTTTTGTGTCTACATAGAATTTGTACAAACATCTTAGATTAAAGATTTATTGCATGATGAAAGTTTTGTGAGTGGAAATTTTATTGTGTTCATGTGTGTATAAACAGATAGACATGGATGAGAATGTTTTAGCTGTGCATTTCTTCTTCGTCATCATATACATAAATGAATGGGTGTCTTTCAATGAGCACTATATCTTTCTCTAGTTGCTGTAATTGATTTTCTAGTTCGCGTTTACGAGTTTTCTTCGGAATCGTATCGGTCAAAATGGGCAAACCTTGATAAACACGTTGCAATTCATCCCAGTTCTTCTTCAAACCCTGATTACATTAATAAACACGTTAAATGGTTATATTAATGACCAAAAATTGCTTTACCTCTAGTAACATCGTGCGCTCGTCTCTGGTAATATATGTGCACTTTTGTTTCATAATTCCCTTTCTCTCATTCAAAGCTTCAATCGTAGCTTGACGATTCTTTATCATCTCGTCTAGATATCTTGGTATCTTAGCGAAGATCTTATTCGACACCTGTACCGGGTCCTTGGGAACGATTCGGTAGCTATCGCCCTTCGCGTTCGTTATCTCTTTGCGAATGGGCACTTTCGGCTTCATGTTCAATATTTTCTTTACATTTTCGTGCACGTAGTTCTTCTTGTTATGATGTAATTTGTGCATTTGTTCATAAACCGCACATATAGTCTTCGGCACCGGGTCCTTCCTAGGAAACACGATTTTTTCTTTTTCCACTTCAACCGCAAACACCTTGCCGGTGTGCTTGCGCAGAAACGATTTCGGATCCGGCAACGGCTGCTTTGGACGTCCCATCACGCCGAAAGCTCTTCGTTTACGTTTTTGCTTCTCTAGTTCGTGCAGCACTAGCTTCCTCAGATTGCTCGGTGGCTGTTGAACTTGGTTGCTAGAATCATATTGCTCATCTAGTTCCTCGCGCTTGGGGTCTGTGATTCTGTTGATGTCGTATATTGTTTCGTCGTGATGACTGATTAATACCAAAGACATGTTTAATGTTGAGTAATGTAAACTTTACTCCAAAATAAATCGTTCTGAAATCTTGAAATGCTTGAATGTCAGTGGAACTGATGCGGATATGTTTGATTGCTATGGTAACTAGAAACAAAAATTTATAGCAGCGATGTTTATATTATAATGTGATCGATCAAACAGTTTATGTTTCGATCTTTCTGGAATGAAGTTAAATAATTTATTTTTTGTAATAACTATTTATCAAAATAAATAAATAAAAATAAAAGTGTTACGCTATTCTAAGGTTTAGTACATTTTATACCAGGTACATAATTACTATTACTATCAGCAATATTTTTTTATTCCGTTGACGGTTCTACGTCCGTTTATATTGGAGAAGCTTAAATAATATTTTGGTCACACAATTTATGTTTCAGGCGTTCTCGAGTGCATCCAAATTATATAATTTTTTAAGTTGTCTAAATCAGAATTAATTCTTGCATCTCGCATGCCATCCATGATGAACTGTCGACGCATTTACATTTTGTGCCTTATCTGTTATAATCTGGTAATTCTAGCTTTGCGCTAGAGATGTTTCTTGTCCTACTAATTTAGCCCTGAAAAATGTAATTTGTCAAATAATTGCTTTCCCCAACAGACGCATCCGTTTATCTGAAGTTTGGGATGCGGTGTTTATTATTGTCGCGTGTTCAAGCACGTGCAACAACAAACCTTCAACACGCTATCATCATGCTGCTTTAACACGTAAATTGACATAGCATTTATCAGCAATACATTTACACATGACGGATTAATTAAGTCATTACAATATCCATGAGAAAATCAAATATAAGCGGCTCATATTCATTATCGCACAATATAACCGTTGTGGCACCCCATCGATAAAATAATATTTTTAGGTTTTGACGATACGCAATGATTATCATTGTGTTGGCATGGAAAATCATAATGCAAATATTCTGTTACTCTTCAGATTATCTAATTTTCACATATATAGGTTGGCAAAATATATGATAGCTCACCAGAGCGAAACACGTCACTATAATGAGTAAAAATCCCAAAATACGGACTGAATCCAAGAAAATATTAAGTAGAAAAACTAATTATACTAAATTACGACGATCACGTGCAAATGCTAGAGAAAGAAATCGAATGCATGATTTAAACGCTGCCATGGATATTTTAAGAAAGTAAGCATTTCCAAATTTCCCAGATATATTTAATTGGTATTGTAATGTTATAGGCATATTCCGATTCAAAATGTTCCAACAGACATTCATTCTGCACCTCAGAAACTTTCGAAGATCGAGACAATACGCTTAGCTTGTAATTACATTACTGTAATGTCCCAAACGTTACAGGAAGGCAAATCAATGGATGCTGATCGATATTTAAACATGCTGAGCAAGGATTTAAGCCAATCCACAGCTAACTTGCTTGCAAATAGTTGGACAGATAACAATTCGTCTTCTCCAATCTCCGAGTTGTATAACAATTATTGTTGGTTCAATCAAGATTATGAACGGTTCACACACTGGAAGTCTTATCAAGAATCATACTACCAACAGTTTAATATTAATCACTTTAATCCTAATATTAATTGTAATATTAATTGTTGTAACAATCATTTCGATTTTAGCTTTAATTATTGATAATATAGAGAACGCTATCTTTGAACTTATAAATAAATATAGGTATGATAATAAATAATCACTAGTCTATGGCAATTATATATAGAGTTATGAGTTTGATTGTCTCTTGGGCAGCCTGGGATATAATTTAGTGCCGGGCGGATTTGAATGGCATTTTTTTGTGATACCAGCGTACGCAATACTCTCTCTTATATACTCTCTAGTGCCGGATGGATTTAAATGATATTTCTTTTGGTGATACAAGCTAAAGTTTGGTCATATGATGTAACAAACCAATCTATAGTTTACGTGAACATTTTTTTTAAGCGGAGAGAACCCTAGACCTCTAGCCCTAGATGGCTCTCTCCAGATAAACACGGGTACATATGTAATTTTGTATTACCTTTCTATTGAGTCTGATCACGATTCATAAATTGTTGGGCGTGTCGGTCAAAATCAACATTAAAGTAAAAAAATAGTGCCTTATTAAAATACATGGAAAGATGTTCATACAAACTAAATTGTTTACAACTTTTTATGTAGACAATTCGTCGCCGCCTGAAAAACATATTCAGAATCTACATTTTAT
>JAODGE020006095.1:0-16889 GCA_027574965.2 Ecitophya simulans
ATTTGTGATCTAAACTGCAATTTATAGCGGAAGAGTTGTTCTTTCAATTTTTGCCACCGCGAAATGAAAGATCCTACGGGAACATGTCGAAAATGGCGCTCAAACTTTAGCAATTTTCTACATTTTCAAAATTTTAATCTGTAAAATTGCGCATAACTCGCAAACGGTGCATGATAAATTTGTGATCTAAACTGCATTTGATAGTGGAAGAGGTGTTCTGTTAATTACACCCTCTTATTACCCTCATTGACACCCCCCCTTAACATTCCCCTTGACACCCGCCTTAACACCCTACCTTAACAGCCTCTTTTACACCCCCCCTTATCACCTGCTCATCGCCCTATTAGTGAGAATTTGTCATTTGATTCTCATACTTCGATATCTTAAGTACTGTTATGTATGGTTGGTATTGGCTATGTATTATTATTCTTGGCATTCTATCACTTGTTTTATTAATAATTTTTCTATATTTTTCCTATATTTCGAGAAACTCCAACCGACTCAACCAAAGTTTTTTATGTCGACTACTAATTTTATTTGTATTTATACATTAATTTTAATTAAAGCAGTAGCCGGATTCTGCAAAAAAGTCATGAAGAAATACCTTATTTAAAAAAGAATTGAGAGTCGCAAATATTAAATTCAAACAATTTTTAAATAATTTTTAAAAAAATACGGCCTACTTCTTTTGGCCCTAGTAATATCAGAAATAATTTTGTCCAAATCCGGCCGGCGAATGATGCGGTTTTCCGCATCTCACCTCCCTTATTACATAGATCGAGGCAGAAAATGTAGAAAATATAAACGAAAGTAATTTGAAAAACGCGCTCAAATGTCATTTCTGTTTGAAGTCGCAAGAGTGGCAGTCAGACAGTCAGTTGTCTTTATGCTGAGTTCATACGCAACGACGAAAACATTTCCACGCAAACTCGCCAAGGTCGTCGTCCAACAATTTCTTGCAATAATAACAATCGCTGAACCGAAATCACTGGTCGCAGTCGGCATTCACAGCGTTTGTCGTTATCATCTTTCCAGAAGGTATCTGTCTATCAATGAACTTTCTATAATTACTCGCCGGGCCCACCGCGCATAAGCCGGCATACGCGTTCATCGTCGCATAACAACGTTTTGTTTTGTTCAGTTGCTTAGCAATCGGTGCGAAATGTCGTGCCCATTTAACGCAGAAAGCCTGGCTCAATTGAAAACCTTCACGACATTGTGCAACTCGCGGCCGGAGCTGCTCCACATTCCCGATTTGCACTTTTTCAAAGAATTCATCGAATCATTCGGCGGGCACATCCCCGAACCCACATCGCCGGCACCTCCCAAGATGGATGAACCAAAAGCCGAATCGCCGAGTATGAGCGACGAAGATCTTCCCGACCTAGAAGAACACAGTGACCCAGATTCTGATCTTGAACTTGACATGGAAGGATGCGTGGAGCCAGACAAGCTTGATGATTTGCAGAAAATGGGCGATCCTCTCAAGGAACCAACTGAAGATGATATGGACAAGGCTGATGAGATCAAACGTCAGGCCATTGCCGAACTCAATAATGGAAATGCTGATAAGGCAATTGAGCTATTCACTGAGGCAATTGAAACCAATCCCAAGCTTGCCATACTGTACACCAAACGAGGGCAGGCATTCTTGAAGCTAAATCGGCCTAACGCATGTATTAAAGATTGCACCTATGCGCTTGAGTTGAATCCGGATTCAGCGGCCGGGTTTAAGTTCAGGGGCAGAGCTCATAGACTGATTGGTAAGTGGGAGGAAGCTGCAAAGGATTTGCGCCAAGCTTGTAAGATCGATTTTGATGAACAGTCAGATGAATGGCTCAAGGAAGCTCAGCCATTTGCCCTGAAGATTGAGAACCATAGAGTCAAACAGGAGAGGAAGAAAATGGATAAGGAAGAGAAGGAGAAAAAGGAAAGACTGAGAAAGGCTAAAGAGGCCCATGTCAAGGCTGCTGAACAGCATAGGAGTGATCAGGCAGCTGGTGGTAGAGCTCCAGGTGGAATGCCAGGTGGAATGGATGATCTATTGAAGTTTATGCAGGATCCAGAAATAATGGAAGCATTCCAGGTATTACAATAATTGCGATCTAATTTAAGCACCCTGCAAAATGTTGATACTTGCTTGTTAATGGTTCTTTTATGCTTTGACAGGATCCCGAAGTAGCAGCTGCATTCCAAGATATTTCGACAAACCCGGCAAATATCATCAAGTATCAATCTAACCCGAAGGTTCAGGCACTGCTGACGAAACTAGCATCGAAGATCGGAGCCCCTGGAATGGGTATGGGCGGCATGGGCGGCATGGGAGGTATGCCCGGCATGGGTGGCATGGGCGGCCCAGGAGCGCAGTTCCCACCGCAGGATGACGGACTCGATTAGATTCAAGCACCAACTCACCGCAATTTAGCTAAACATATATGAACATGTACGGCTCGTCTCATCTATACATTCGTTCGAGATCAATTGCAATAACGTTGTCTAATCGTCCGTTGTCATAATTAAATTGTTAATTTGCGATGTCGTAATTTTTGAAATTTTATAGTCGGATGGGAGTGATAATTTCCAGTCATAAATTGGTAATAATTATAATAAGATGTTGTGTCATTTCGTAGTTTTGCCGGCTTTACTCGAATTAGTCGGCGGCTTGGCCCCGGTTCCTCGATCTAAAACGAGCGAATGAGGATTACTTCTTCAAAGGCAGCTCTTTCGTCATGCACAAACTGGCGGTACGGCGTATGAAGACGCGCAAGGACGGAGAACTGGTTGCCAGCCTTCTTCATGTTTGTACGTTTAACTGCGGGTTGCCACTCGCTTCCTGTGCGCAAACATGTCCCAGCACTCCACCAAGGCAGTCGGTGCGAAAATTCGAATGCTCAAAACTGAGCAGGAAGTTCAGGAGATGCAGACGCAAAGCGTGAGGTTGTTCTCCAGTCGGTCACCGCGAGCCAAAGAAGAAAAAAAAGAAATATGAACTTGCAAATACAATCATTATTTATTTTATTATAATTATTACTTTAATTGGTCAACAATCATTACTGTTGAAAATTTACAGAATAACCGCCAGTATTAGGATCTTGTTGCATTTTAAAATTGTTTGTAGATAGGCCAAATGGTTTCAAGAACATATTTCCTAGGTCCTTCAACTTTCCTATCATTTCATCCTTCA
Source organism: Ecitophya simulans (assembly GCA_027574965.2). Taxonomy (NCBI): domain Eukaryota; kingdom Metazoa; phylum Arthropoda; class Insecta; order Coleoptera; family Staphylinidae; genus Ecitophya; species Ecitophya simulans. The sequence goes on from JAODGE020006095.1 coordinate 3,185, forward strand.
GTTTCTCATTCCTAGCTTCAATAAGAGCTGGTAGTCTGTGCATGGCTTCCCTTGCCTCTCTTTGATTAGGATCCAGCTCCAACAACTTCTTAAAATCTGCCAAAGCTTCATCCAGTTGCTCCATCTCTTCATAAGCAGTAGCACGTCTAAGGTATGCACGCTTATATTCAGAATTTAGTTCAATTGCCTTTGTACAATCTTTAATGGCGGGCCCGACTATGTACAGCTTTAATTTGCATGCTGATCGATTACAGTATAGAATGGCTCTATCATTGTTGTGTTTCAGTGGACAAATCTTCAAGCCTTCGGTGTACGTGTCTATAGCTCGAAGATAAAGTTCCTTCTTAAACTCCTGGTTGCCTTTGTTTTTAATCTGAATTGACTTTAGGTGTCTTTCATGTAAGTCATCTTCTGTTAGTGAAGTTTCTTGTTCTTGGAGTGCATTCTCGTCGATATAATCATCAGGAACTGCTGGTTTAATATCGTCATCGTCATTGCCGTGCAGAGCCCGCCGGGCCATTTCGTTCATGGTTGATTCATCACTTTGTGTTTCTGGAATGTTCCTTGTTGTAGAATTTCCATCCTTGGCCATCGCCAAGGACTGACTTTCCAAATCTTTGGTGATATCTTCAATCACTTCGTCATTGCTCTGTACTTTCGACATTGTGCTCATTGAAGTGTAATTTAAAAAGGAAATAATATTTTACGAATTCGTCGGGATTTGCGTCGATGTCTTTCTAACTTGACTGCATAACCTTACTTTTTAAGCTATGTTGACATTGAAGGGAGACGGAATTTACGAATCGGCAGAGGGAGCGCGTATATCGGTGCCTGCAATCTCGATAAATCTGTAAAGTTTCAATTAGTTAATACGAATGTGAACAATTTATTGAGATTGTAATGTATTCAAAAACATGTGGCACTGCCGTAATCATTCGGCTAAGTTCGTCTATTCATAATATTTCGCAAGTAGCAACTTTGAACGCTCATTAAATTAATTAGTAATAATTAATAAATAAAACGTATATTATGCCAAGGTTGGTTCTAGTATAGTGTGCAACTCTAATGGTAAACTTGCTAACACACAATATACTCTAGTATCTAATCTAATCCCGTCTGTTAAAACACGCCAAAACAATCATGCTCAAAAGAATTAGGATATAGGACAGGTATATAATTTATTTAACGTCATTGATTTCGTACCTCGAATTCTTGTATAGAACGTAGTGTTGTACAATAAAGAGTACATCGAACCCCACTGAGAACAATCCCAGTCCAAATTTCGTTAGATCAGTAAATATTGACACCCAATCATCTAAAATAATAACTTGCGAGTTAACACAATTAACAAATTGTTCATGAACTAACCATAATTATATGAATTAATAATCATTTGCAACATTGACAAAATTCCGCCAGTGAAATCCAATAGAATATTACCAATACTCCATCCCACTGTACTCTTCCGTTGATAATTCATTATAGCCTAGAAAGAAAAGTAACCATTAGTATTTGTAACAGCGAGGATGAAGCATTGCTCATATTCATACCTGTGGCACATATTTTATCAACGTAATCGTCAATTTGATATAACTGCAAATATAGAGAAAGTCCAACCATTCCAAAACTTTACTCGCCGATAATATGGAGCTGACGATTAAAACTACAGCAAAAAATCCTAGAATAAGGCGCGCTATCGTCGACACCCTTTGGTCGCCACGTTCATAGAGAAATGTCTGTCCGATTGTGAAGGCACATACGATGGCCGCGTGCACGGCGAAAACGATGTCGTTCACTTGCACCGGATTCAAGCTGCCAGGATGGCGATCGAAGTATTCCTTCTTTATGTCGGCCGAGAAATAGAGGCCAAGATTGAAAATGGCGTAGAGGCTGAATCCAACGATGTTTAAGTACAAAAAGTCAAAATTCAATCCAATTACACTGAAAATTTGAGACTCAAATCAGCGCATTTTAAATAGAAACAATATTATTGGATTGCTATTGGAGTATTTGTCATAAAAACATACTCTAAATGACAACAAAGTAATTCATAGGTGCCTGATTTTAGTGTGCATTCAATCAACATCCTCTGAATAAAGCACTCGTAGTTCTGTAGACTGAAATTATTAGAAATTACTCCCTAAATTTCCTCACGCATTAATCAACCCAAGGAAATGCCTTAAATCGCATTTAATGATATCCTAGACGAGAATTAATTACCTTTTCCGCTTGTAATTTGAGAATATCTGCGGGTAGAACGAAACCGACCACGCGACAAAGTAGATCCATCCGATGACGGTGGAAAATACGTCGAGAGCAATGTTTTTGAGAACGGTGACACGTAATAATACCTTGTCGACACTATAACAATGAAAATAAACATCGACGGACAGCCAAATAAAACAGAAGCAGCCGATCAACAGTTATTGTTATTCTACAACAGTAGAATGTTTGTCAAACTTTACTTTTCGGCTTCTTTTAGAATGCTCCTTGTAATATAAAATATTTGTGCGTATTGAAAATTACTTACCGTGAAAACTTTCCGCTTATGATGTCATGTCCCGCTCCAACGGCTTCAAAAAGCACGGTGTAATTGCCAGCGGAGAGAATATTAATTGCATTGGGCCTTAGATCGACAATATTTGATGCCGAATGTGTAAAATTTAATGTACCATTAGTTTCTACGTTTCTAAAAATTATACGTAAAATAAAAATAGGTGGCAGTAGATATTGTAGGATATTATTAACATCTTACTCAAACGTTATCGTTACGTTTTGTTTTTCGTTCACTAATAATTGCACATCTGATTCTGAGGCATAAAACGTGGCTCCATTTATGTGCGAAACTGAAATGTAAACATTTATTCAATCATTTGTTAAATTGGATAAGTTATATTATTGCATTTGACGTATAGAATAAAACTGGGCATTTCGCGTATTTGCGCGTATCTAAAAACATTAGTAATGAACTCTTTACCTAAACACTGTGTCGGCACGAATAAGCTTACTATGGCATTTGATATCTTCAGCAATGAAGAGGACCTCCAGAATTAGCTCTTGAACTTGTTCAAATCTAGGTCAGTTGCAGATTGTTAGCCAATTGCATAAAGAATATATATATTCATTTCGTTACTATTGCTATATGGTTCAGCTACTAATTTGCAATGTGTTTGCAATAATTTGAGCGATGATGTGTCGTGGTGTAATCTGACATAAATTTTGTCGAAAAAAGTTACGGAATTCCTAATAAGCACCAAGCAAATTAATGTTGCCGCGCATTTGCTCCACATTATCAGTTGCATCTGTATCTTTTCAATCTTTCAATAATTGCACCAATTTAGCGTGAGCATACGTAGAAATAATACGTTATCTGGGTATTAATAACATAAAGCATATTTTTATATTTTTATAGTAAGCAATATGTGATGTTGCTTATTGTTATTGTGTTACACAATAACAAAAACTGTTGTAATTAAAAATGCAGCGTATAATTCACATTCACAACAAATTTGCTCTAATCAACATTGTTAAATTAAAAATTACAACGTATGTTGAATATAACTTTCAAGCTTTGTAAATATAATGACTGTAAAAGAATCGCGAAAATTTGTCTAAATAATTTCGATTATACTTACATATCGAACTTAATATTAATATTGGAAGTAAGAACTTCATGTTCAAATTTCCCTCGGCTCTCATGACTATTATTACACCTTCCAGTAGGTGTTTATTGTGAACTGAAACAAACGTCAACTTTACTTTATCGTTCATAAAAGTAACACGTACTTGCCAATAATAATCGCAACTCGTAAAAAGTAAAATATAGCAGTGGATATTTACCTGCGGCAAAAACACACTAATCTACACAGACGGAACAAGAGAGTAAAATCTAGTCACATTTCGTGCGGTTATTTAGCGCTTTAATCGCAGACTGTCGGACTGCTCGTCGCGTTCGTGCATTCGTGCGTTTCGCCGCGCGTTTAAATGGATTTTTACGTGTTCCAGCGCTGCCCAAACGCCACTGAATCGAATTACTGCCACGACCTGGTGATATGACGCTAAAGAAAAACACAGAGAAATTTAAGCGTGTGCTCACGGCCCGAGGAAAAAAGTATCACGATGAATACAACTTGTCCTTAGCTGCATTGAGCTATACGTCATAAAATACTGCGCGCAATTTGCGTCGAGTTTTATTCAGCGATAATCTCTTATCGCACTTTGACAATCGTTGGAGTTTTCACTCTGAATCGTGACGAAACGCGACCAGTTTTAGTCGGATGTGTAATGGAAACAATTCAATGCCATATCGTCACTTGTTGATATGACTCGTTTCTGATTGTACTTCCGCTTTTGACGATTAATCACGTGCGCGTAAAGAATATATTTTGAGACAACCACTATATGAAGAGAAAAACATTTGTACCCGTCTTCCACAACAACAACAAACGAGGCAAACGAAGCCAAACGAAGCCGAAGCAAATCATTAATCATAAATTATTGCATATGGAAACAAACTGTATATCGATAGAACAAGACTAGTGTTCGAGTTTCAAACTGCACGCGTCAATCACGTAGCGTTTAACGATGGTTAATTTGCCCATCGCCGGAGTGGGTTACTGGCCTACAAAGTTTTTGTGGCTGTGGTTGATGTCACTTGACTCGAACTGACCACAGATGAATAGAAACCCATTGCGCTAATTGGTGAGTTCTAAGGCCTAAAACGCTCGCATGCACAGTTCGCAAAGTTGGACTAACGCTGAACGAAAACCTAAACAAATAACAATTGTGAACTGATTATATAACTTGAGAACTATTAGTCTAAAATAATGATTTTGCTGCAACTTTTATATCGGGTAGAACGTTATACATATTTTTGCATTAAATTAATCTAATTAAACTAATTCAGTAAATCTGGATGTTCGTTCAACCGGGTTTAACTCTATTGTCGAGAATTATCTTTTGCAATACTCCAAAATAACAACTAGTAATGAGCAAGCAGTAATTTCAGTAAAACTGGTTCATACAACAAGTGCACGAATAAGTAGGTTTCAGACAATATTTTTCCCACGATCGAAGCCGGATTGTTGAGATTGCCCTTTGCATGACGAATTATCCAAGTTTCACTAAATAATCACTTAATAATTAATGAAGATTACAGCTGCATAATATCATACTTAAACCACATATGATGAATCAGCATCAAATAAAGTTTAAAACATACAGTTTGAACTTTATAATGTGGCTTTATAAAATACTAAGTTTACACCTAACTGCTCTTAAAATATGTTTCAATAAACCACTTTAGTAATTCGTCAATCATCAACTAATTGTCAATTTTTTTGACAATAGTGAGCTTAGAAATACAATGAGAATTACTGGGCATTGTTGCATATCATATTAATTCATACTCATTTTAAAATTTCAAGTATTCTTGTAAGCTGCATTTTACGAATAAAAGAAAGTCGTGAACACTGTGTTGTCTTAATTGAACAATTTTATCCACGAGTTTTCGTTTGATATTTCTGATATATATAACAAATAACTTACCTTATTATATATTTAATTATTATCACCTTTCGTAAATATAAATAAAAATGAACACATTCATTAATAAATTACATAAAAACTATTCACTTTAATCACAGCTTGTTATAGACTATATCGATAAGTTATAATTTAACAATCCGAATGGACTTTTTACATCACTAGCATTCATGTAAACACTGCAATATTATCACAATATGTTTTTATAGCATAACAAATATTTAAAAGTTCACTCAACACATTTATAATTCGTTACAACTCTTGAAAGCTTTAGATGTACTCATCATCAGTATAGGTTATGTGAATTTGTTTATGGTTTACTATGCGATTTGTGATGCCACAGTTCTAGCCTGTGTTGTAATGTTTACACCCGATTTAACTTAAATTCAATGATGGATTATATTTAACAATTATATTTCGATTCACACACAATTCTTAAACACAAAATGTTACTTTCGAATGCTTGGAATCCACACGCTTCAAAATCCCATTATGGAATACTTATTCATTGTTTGAATTATGCACATTAATAACATAAAACCAAATATGCCTTATCAGTGTTTGAATTGTAGAATATTAGTCAGCTACTTAAATGTTTCATGAAATAATTCCGTATTTATATTTAACTAACTATGTTCATAGTTACTGATGTGTCACATTTGATTGTTCACCTCAAGTCTGCTCGACTGTGACTAAATTCTAATGGCATTTTTCAATATATAAATAATAATTAAAACTGATGATTATTATATAAAATTCAAGCATTTATTATACCGCAACTAACCATCATGTAAGAACACTCAAAATATTTCTAATTACTTAATTTCTACGAGAACTAAAGAATGAGTCGTAAATCCTCTAAATGACCATCAATCGCGGCGCAATGTTCATAGACATCAACTCTTGGAAGAGCAACTTCGCGGCGTACGGTAATTTCACCTGCGAAATTTGCGTCTTGTTCTTGCAACCTTTGCATTCGAAGGTGTTGTTGCGCATATTGGCGATGGCAATCAATCCGCAGAAATTGCATATGTGAATTCTGTACGGATCAGAGACCTCGAACAATCTCTCCTTCAGAAATTGCGCGGCGCCGTGACTGATTTGACAATCACGTTCCATCTCGCCGAAACGCAAGCCTCCGTCCCTCGCCCTACCTTCCATCGGTTGACGGACTAAAATCTGCACCGGCCCTCTAGCCCTCGAGTGAATTTTATCGTCCACCATGTGCTTCAAGCGCTGATAATATGTCGGACCGAGAAAAACCTGCGCGTTGATTTTGCGCCCTGTGTGGCCGTTGTACATGACCTCATTGCCTCTCAGGTGGTAACCGTATTCTTGTAGAAGGGTGGAGATTTTCTGTACGTTGACGGCGTCGTTGAAAGGCGTAGCATCGCCGATTTCGCCCTTGTTGGAGGATACCTTGCCCTGAATGCACTCAATCAAGTGACCAATTGTCATGCGAGATGGGATAGCGTGCGGATTGATGATGATGTCGGGCGTCAGGCCTTCGCAAGTGAAGGGCATGTCCTGCAATATAAACAATAAAGAAATGTCCGGAAGTGTTCGTGGTGGACACAAACCTCTTGGCGGTATTGAATGCCGCAAGTACCCTTCTGTCCGTGACGCGAAGCAAACTTGTCGCCGATCTGCGGAATACGCACGGATCGCACCCTGATCTTGCAAAACTTGTACCCTTCCGAATTAAGCGTCAACATGACTTGATCAACGACCCCGGTTTCGGAATTTCTGAGGAAAGTCGAAGCGTCTCGTTTAGTGTATCGCTTAGTATTGCCATCCAGCTCGTCATCATTTTCTGGAAGAATGATCGTCTTTCCGATGACGACATCGTCGCCAGAAACACGGATGCCGGGGGAGATGATGCCGTCGTCGTCCAGCTTGTCGTACAAAGCGTTGCGCATGCCTTGACATGTTTGCCGTGTGGGTTTCTCGAATTGTTCTTCTTGGTCGCCGATACGTTTGGACTCGGAATCTTTGTACGAACGGTAAAAGACGGATCGGAAGAAACCGCGTTCGACGGCCGAAGCGTTCAAGATGACGGAATCTTCTTGGTTGTAACCCGTGTAACATAAAATAGCGACGATGCTGTTGATTCCAGCTGGCAGCTCTCTGAAACGGAGATATTCCATGGAACGCGTCGTGACCAAGGGTTTGTGAGGATAGTATAAGACGTGTGCTAGGGTGTCCATCCGCACGTGGAAGTTGGTGATGTAGACGCCCATTGCTTGTTTACCCATAGCGCTCTGAAATGTGAAGATGAAAGATAATTTGTTTACAACAATTTGTCTACCACTCAAAATGCATTCAATCAGGCCACGACGAAGAATGAAAACTTCAAATGAGTATTTCGGGTAGAAACACAAAATCAAAACCAAATTCAAATCGCACATCGGAATAAATACCTGGTAAGTGTTCCTAGGGCTTTGGTTGTGATCGGGAAACGGAATAATCGAAGCGCAGACACCCAAGATCATCGCCGGATGAATCTCGCAATGCGTGTAGGTCGTACAATAAGCACAATCCTTCTCCTGTCTCAAATCATCCGGAGACATGGCGATCATAACGGTCTCCTCTTCCAGCGTGTCGATGTACTCCACCACGCCCGAAGCTACCAACACTTGCCATCCATAATTGTAGTCTCTATCTTTCAGCATATCAATGTGCCGCTTCTTCAACAACAACGACCCATTCTCGACGATGAGCAACGGACGACAGATTCGGCCCGCGTCGGTATAAATGCGAATCTCTCTGTCTCTGATGTCCCGAATCATAGACACTTCCGACACGATGATATCCATCTGACGGCGCAACTTCCTCAACGTGGCCATGAGTTGCTCGGGATCTCGGTGGATGCCAACCCAGCATCCGTTAACGAAAATCTTCGTTGCATCGGCGATGGCCGACGGCGCAATTTCTTCCAGATTTTCCATCGACCACTCCTCCAAGAACTCGAGAATGGGCGATGGTTGCGAACCGACCGAAATGTACGCCATCAAAGCGAGGTTCTTGACGAGACCCACAGCGGCGCCTTCGGGAGTTTCGGCCGGACAAATCATGCCCCACAGGGTGTTGTGCAGCTGCCGTGGTTTGGCGAGTTTGCCGTCGCGACCGATGGGCGAATTCACGCGGCGCAAATGCGACAACGTGGAGGCAAACGTCAGCCTGTTCAGTACCTGCGACACCCCGGCTCTGGCTTGATGGGCCTTTTTCTGATCGCCCCAATTGCCGGTGGCCAAAGAGTATCGCAACCCGTCAGTGATCAACTTGGTCTTTATAGCCAGATCCGGGGTGAAATCTTTGCCCTTGTCGATGAACTTCTGCGCGTACATTCTGACCTCTTTCATGAGATTCTTGAACAAGCCGCGGAAAAGGAAGGCGAGCAACGGGCCGGCAAGGTCGAGACGTTTGTTGCCGTAGTGATCGCGATCGTCCAATTCTCGACGCCCTAACGCAGCCAGCAGCAAGCGATGGACCATGTAGCCCAAGAAGTACGCCTTTTTCGTTTCGCAGAAGTCGGAGACGCCAACGTGCGGCAACATTTCCTTCTGCAGAATCTCCCGGGCATACTTGATGCGTTTCTCTTTGGTCACGCCGGGCCTGGCACCTCTGGCGCCGATAAAATTCAGCGCGACGTTTTGCTCCTGGATGACGAACGCCTCGTCCAGCGAAGGTTTGACCATTTCCATCATTTCCGGATCGTCGAAATCGTAGATGATGTGCTCGAGAATGTCTCGATCTGCGACGAATCCGAGAGCCCTGAATACGATCATGATGGGAATTTCTTGTTTGATGTACGGCAAAATCGCGATGATTCGCTGACCAATAGCTGCCTTCTTTATGGCCTGACCACCGCGAGCCATCATGTTAACCCAGAGTGTGCTCGTGGGTCTGGAGCTGTGTTCGAGACACGAGCGAATTTCTGCTTTGTACGCATATTTGCCGTCTTTCATTGCGAAAACGTACACGGTGTTGGTAGCCATCTTCTCTTGAGCGATTAGGACTTTCTCCGAGCCGTTGATGATGAAGTAACCGCCGGGATCGAGCGGACACTCGTTCAATTCGGTCAAATCGCGATCGGTGAGATTCGAAAGACAACAATAGGTTGAGCGCAACATAATCGGAATTTTACCAATGAATGTTGTCTGATGTTCAGTTACAATTGGATCTTCATTGTCTCTGACGACCGTCTTGCGGATGTCGACGTACAGAGGGGCCGAATATGTTAAGTTTCTCAATCTGGCTTCATTAGGCATCATAGGAATTGGCGCACCATCTTTTTCCCAATGCGTTGGTTTTGATAAATAGATTTGGTGAAATTTGACCAGGTATCTCGGCTATAAGTGAAGATAATTATTAATTAATATTCTTAGCTGGACATCATAAATATGCCCATAATTTTCTAAATTATTCCTCTACCCATATTAAACACTGTTATAATTAATTGAACTTACTGGATTTTCAATTTCACCACTGGTATGTTGTGCTTCAGCTTGTAAATCAATTTGTGGCGAGTCCTCAACAATTCGCTGCACAGACATCTGAATAAATTCATCGAAACTGTCCAATTGTTGTCGGACAAGACCCTTTTCATCAAAATATGTGTTGATAACAATCCAGCAGGCCTCCTGCCAGAGTTCAGAGCTGATTTCTTCCACATCTTCCTCTCCAAAATGTTCTTTGGTGAAAAGGAGAAATTCGAAGGTTATGTTTTGATATAAGACAATATGAGTAAATGTACAGATTAACCACGTACCTTCTTCGTTCTCATACATTCCACCGATTATTAATACTACTTTAATGTTAGAATAATTAAAATGTTTGCATGAATTTGCGTCTCGAAATTTGCATCTGTAGAAACGATGCAAACCGGAGGGACGCAGTCAGGTTTCTGAATTTAGGTGTTTTTTTGTTGATCTTGTTAGCTCAATAGCGTTTGTTATACAAGGTGTCAACGTCTATTCCGCGAGGTTATTTACAATTTTTTGTTGAATAAACTCAATCGAATTACCACTAATAAACAATTAACCTACTTATTGTAGAAAATAAAAATATGAATGTAAATTGGTGCAATTTTGAAAATAGAATTTAGTTGTTATCATTTTCGAGTAAGAAAATTAGTCCCGTAGTTTGCTTCACTCTGTAACCGCTTTCGACTATAGCGCCATAAACGCCCGCCACGTGGCAAACTGTCTAACTACTGGTGACACAGTGCGTTTCATACACATCGATACCATTCGAACACGTACGTGACTCTCTGAATGCTCGAACGCACACTGGCAAAACAACAACAATCGGCGAGTTCGTCGGGATTTTGCAACTTTTCGTTTGCGAGCGGTTGTAAATATACGCGCGCGTCGGAGGCGTGCATCCGAAGACGATGGCGGAGTGCAGCAGCCAGGAGAAGACGCCGACGAACGAGGACAAGTGCGACGCGTCCGCGAGCGTCTCTGCCAGCGGCAAGCTGGTGCCGAAAGTCGACGGCGCCGCTGCTGAAGACGACGAGCAAGACGACGGCGAAAACGCCCCGAAAGGTAATTGTCGACGATCGTTAATAGTGCGAATCATTCATTGCGTTCCTTTTCGTCGCGCCAAGGACGAGTGGAGTTTTCTTCCACCTGCCGTCAGCAATGCTAACGCCAGCGGTTTTGCGCAAACGCTAGGAAAGTGTTTCAAACAACCGAATTAAAACGTGTCGAACAATTAGCAAGCCGAATATGTTCGCATTGGATGTATTTAGCGGTGTTTTAATTTGACGCAAGCGCCAGGTGCGTGCGTAACGTGTGAATCATTTCTGTCTGCAAAACCGAAATCGGTTTTGGCTTGGTATTTGAAATGGTTTTCACTTTGGACGTTGAGTTTATGGTTTGAATGTCGGTTACGTTCCTCGGAATCGACCGCAGAGGTTAAAAACGCCTAAAATGCGCCGCTTGTCGGCGAAAAGCACCGAAGAAGCAAAACTAATTCAACAGGTTATTCAACTGTTTCCATCGCGACCAATCACAGCGCGTTGCGGTGTCCCCTGGCGGCAATTCATGCGTGGCGCGGCAAATTTAAAATTCATCGACATTCGCTTCTGTTTATTGTGTGTGGTGTGTCGTTCTAGTTGCGTATTATAGTTTTTGTGTGAGTACCGGTGTGTTATAAATGATGCCACCAACTTGACGACCGTCCAGTAACACGTTGATCTTCTGAATTTTCTAGTGACCTCGGTTGCGACTCCCTTGTTGATCGAAGAGATCGAGGGCGAGCGCGTGCCAGAGTCCTATGCGCTGCTGCTCGCATCGAGTGATCAGTTCGGCACGCTCAGTAAATACGACGTGGTCGTGTTGTTCGTGTACGTTATCATGCTCGAGCAGGGCTTCGTCCCTGTGCATTGCGCCGAGGAGTACGGCAACGCTCCGACAAATTTAACGTTCGATAAACAACGCGTGCAAGATCTCTGCGCGCGTCTCCCAAGCACCTGGAGGCGGTCGAAGGGACTGTACGAATTCGGCTTCGTTTTGGGCCCGTTCCAACATCAGCGATGCAGGTTGCTGTGTACGATTTGCATGGATGATCTGTTGGTGAACTGCAGCGTGCATGGCGTAGAGAATGCCAACTATTCCATGCTCGTGGATCCCTCTCAGTATGTGATCGAGTCGAGGTATTCTCTGGGAAAGAGGTATCAGCACGTCAAACAGTTTGCAATGAGTTTTAAGAATGCGATTGCGAACCGAGCCAAGTGGGACATTTTGGAGACGAACAATGTGCAGAGTCCCAGATTGCAGGACCTTCCGCCCGAGCTGAAATACGAGTTGGAGAAGTTAGTTAAAGTGGAGTTTTTTAATGATCTGTAACTCGTGCTAATATATAATAAAGCTACTTGTAAAACTGCATAAATAGCCTCGATGTGTTTGCATGTTAATTCATTTATCGTTCTTTATTAGATTTGATTTTAATTGATTTTGGTTTCTAGTGAACGGAAAAGACGCGATTCGCGATAATCAAGTGAAGCAATCGACCGAGCATCTGAACGGCGACGGACGAGGCGATGGATCTCATGTCAACGGTGATAGTAAGTGACTTTTGAGCATCGCCCCATTACTTCGGCAGAACATGATCGCGTCGCGTGAACAATTTAAAAGTTCCACATGTCGCGCTCTCGCGGTTGCCATGGCAACTCCTCTGACGTAGCACGGCGCGCGCCCTCTTCCCTGACTACGCTCGGAGCCGCCCCCGCTGGCTCGCACCAACACAGCATCCATGCTCGCAGTGCTCTCCCGAACGCTCCTGACGCAACGCGCCCGTTGCGCTCGCTCGCTCCCGGTCGCCCGTTCGGCTGCGTGCGAGAGTGTGCGGTGGTTGGCGTGAGGCCGCACGCACGGACAACCCTTGCGTGCGCTGCGCGTCGCCCCCTTCGAGCGACGGCATCGTTTTCGGGATCGCGATCGTTTTTCGGTTCGACTGTACCGCGCGTCGTGCACCGAACGCAGATCTGGTAGAGAATCGGGAATTTCGGGGGTCCGTTTGAAGAGCCGCGTCGCTTGGCACTGCCAATGCTCTATGGTGTTGGATAAATTGTGTGTGCGGTGAGATCGGGGGGCCATCTTCGGTAGAGTCCAAATTTGTTGGAGCGTCATTGTCTAGTGTGCGGGAGTGCGACAGAAGTACACGCTGGAGCCTTCGGAACGTTTCGCCAGGCTGCCACAAACAGCGGCTGTTGTGCAACAGCTGCAGCGCATTCACAATCAACAATTGCAAAACCTACATCAGCAGCAGCAGTTTCAGCCGCAGTTTCAGCCGCAGCAGACGCAATCGACGGCCGTCGGCGGTCAGGATCGTTCCTACTGGAACGGTCATCTGATGCTGACGCACAGTCATAGCGATGGCGAGTTTCCGGTGTATAGTCAAGGTAACATTTCCTACTGCATGTTAAAGTCGAGCGGAAACGACTCGTTGTAAAATATATTGTCAGCAACGCGTGGGTGGAATGCTGCGACGAGGGATGAACGTGTGTACTGTTTCAGTCGTTTTCTCGGGATGCACGGGGCAACATTCGCGGCGTGTCATGAGCGTGTCATGATTATGCCTGGCTTTTCGGGGGAAAGAGTAAATAAAACAGCGAATTGAGGTAGAATGGCATAGGACGGGCTAAATAACTTGT
>JAODGE020006102.1:0-16656 GCA_027574965.2 Ecitophya simulans
TCCAATCGAAAATGCATGGTCAGTGAAAGATTGTAAAATATAATACGATAAAATATGGAAAAATTTTATACCGGAAGTAGTACAAAATTTATTAAATAATATTAAATTTTAATTCTTAATTTGTTTCTTTGTTAATAAAGGTTCGACAAAGTCATTATTAAATGGATCTTTTGTAATTTAATCTGTTTTTAACAATTTGATTTTGTTTAGTCTTAATTTGATATTGTTAATTCTAAATTTGCAATTGATTCGTCTCAACATGAACTTGAACTTGATAAGATACAAAAAATATCGATATTACAAAATCGATTTTTTATTTCTTTGTAAAATATCGATTTTACGACGCGTCAAACTTTTCAGATGATTCCCTTATTAAAATAAATGCAGGATTTACTAAGCATGAATTGTCAACAAGGCTCCTAGATCACAATTTTCATCCCTACTCGAACTTTTTACAATAAAATGAAGTTCCAAATCCGTTCGCGCATTAATGCTAATTAAAACATCGCGCGCTCGCTCGTAATCGGCGACTAATCGAGCGATCGTTTCATCGCCACGCCGAATAAAGCGCCAGTAATCAAATTAGACGCGCAAACTGCCGAAACGTGCTCGTCGAACGGCAACCAACGCGATCGATCCTAGCACGCAAAGTACTAACGAGCGACGCGCGGCGCTCGCAAGAATCGACCGAGTGCGCGAAACGTTCGGCCAACACGCCCGCCAGACATCGGCGCGGCGTCTCGCATTGGGTTAAGGTTGCGCGTTGTTCCTCAATCGATTTATGTCGCTCGCGCGCCACTCGACAGTTGTGTTATCGCGTCGCGCGTTTATTGATCTTCGCCTAGTCGTAGTAGGCGTGCTAGATAGACATTGTTCTGCGCGTTTGCAGTCGGCGCGAACGAATGCGCGCTAAATAACTCTATGTTTGCGCTACGGACGCGGCGCGACACGTCGGTCGATATTGTCAGTCAGATAGTGATAATAACGACAGTCGTCGAGGCGGCGCGCGACGCAAAAGCGCACAAGGTCGCGCCGTCGGGCGGGGTTGGCGTCGCAAGTCGTAGCTGGCCGTAAGCGCCGTTTGTTAATCACACAGCAAACGTGTTCGAAGGCATGGCAATTGTGATTCGATTGTCGGAGGAGGCGGGCGAATTGGAGGGACACGAAGTGGCGGCGATGTGTATTGTGCTCTCCAAGGATGCGAACGGTTAACTAGGTGTACTTAAAGCAATCGAATTCATGACGCGATCAAACATATTGTACAACCCGGCGGTTTGCGCAATAAGTAATGAACGTTTTGTTGTCCTCGTTTCTCGTTATTTTTCAACAAAATACAGAGAAAACTTGCAAGTGGGGTAAATTGTTGTATTATCTTCAACGTTTCTTCGTCATACTAAATTACAAATAAGAAAATTGTGAAATAAAAAGAGTTGTATTGAGTTGAGTAATTAGCAATGAGCTTTTTATTGTTCGTGTTTCTCGCTATTTTACAACCAACTACAGAGATAAATTGCAATGGAGTAATTATTGTATTAATTCTCTACATTTGTCACCATACTAAATAGAAATGAAGTAATTCTCAAAGCAAACGAATTATATTGAGTTGAGTAATTATTGATGAGCGTTTTTTTTCTTGAAAGTTAGTCCCTCCTTTATCAAATATAACAACAATTCGCTCAATTACATATTGTCACCGTTCGATCAGCTGGTGATCGCTCCTTTTCCAGAAATCGTTTGTCCCAGATTCGAAAAAGTTTAGTGGAGCCAACTTTGGAGGTCAAAGAAAATTGCAAATTTGAACACACGAAGGCGACGAGGTTTAGAGAACGCTCATGACTTATTAATCAGGGCAATAAAAGCATTGGATTGTGCAATGTTGAGCGTAAGCTCACACGCCTCTAAAACAGTTTTGTTATCTAATTTGCGCCGAAACTGGGGCACTAGATGACTAACTCTATTTCACCTGAAGTGCATAAAATAAGCGTCGGCATTTTATTGATGTGGGTCTAGGCCAGAGCGCGCTTCAATCGGTTCCCGCAATTATCATGTCCACTTTGATGAACATATCCTAATTAACGAATTCCTGCGACGGGCGATAATCGTCGGCCGTTCCGCTCGTCTTTACGGTCCTGTTCGTTCGCGCACGCGCGCCGCCGCCCTCGGCTTAATGAAAGTCGCACTTCGTCGCGGCCGACGATCAAAACGACGAGACGACAAGCGAACGAGCCCAAAACCAGAGAGACGATTAACGTTTACTCGGCGCGGATTTTTCACGGAATCTCTACGCACGACGACGTCGACGCGCGTGCGCGCTTCCTGATCGGCGCGCGCGACGCATACGCAGATTTCGCTTTTCATTGCCTCGCTGGCATTTCGCGCGCGCGCGAGAGAGAGAGAGAGAGGGAGAAGGACGCGTCGGACAGGACACGTCCAGCCGGACAGGCGACGACGCACGCACTGACGTCATTAGAATTAATTGAGAGCGCGGACGCGTCGCGAATCGACACGAACGGAAAAAACGCGCCTGCATTTGCATTGCGCACAATGCGCGTTAATTGTCGCGCGACAAACGCGCGCGCGTTTTTGTTCTCGCCGGCGCTTTAACGACGCGCTTCGTTAAGAAGAATCGCGCATAATTCGATGCTACTTAGTTGGTGCGCAAGTTCAACGCACGTAGAACCAAACAAAAACAAAAAAACAAAACCGCGAGCGTACTTGCGAAGGTAACAGTGTACTCGTAAACTGGAAAACCAAAAAACAAAAAAATACAAGTATCAGAAGACAGTTTCACGTCAGTAATTACATTTATAATCGGTACGGTCCTGCGCTCGAGAAAACTAATTGATATGCCCGCATTTTCTTGCAGAAATTTCCCTTTCGCACTGATTCGCTTCGCTTTTAACATTTAACGTTTCGCGCGTCCGCCTCTCGAGAACTTCTTACGATCAAGTTGTAAATGAAGAAGGCGAAGACGACGAAGAAGACGCTTTTCGCGCAGTTAGTAGCAATTTGTGATATAAAATTGAAGATTTCTCATTTCGCTTTTCGCCTTCATCAGCATCGCATTACCTCTGCTAAAAAACGACAAATAAACAGATGCGGCATAAAACGAAGAAAGCACGCAGCACGAATATCCGATCAACTTCTCAGTTTTTTGTGATGAGTTGATCAGCATTAACAGGCACGGGCAAATTCCAAGCAAATGTTAAGAACAGCGCAACGTCCTTTCGGCATGCTCGAAAACGACCGATCATCTCGCAAACTTCGGAAGCAACCGACAAATTCTCCAAAAACACCGTCGCTGTCAGTCACGAAGTTTTTAGCGAAATGACCAACATAGAATTTTTGGCGCCGCGAAAAGCGAATCCAGCGAATCGACGACTGCCTGCGACTGAGGCGACGCCGAGGCAAAAATCTCGTCGGCGTTTTTTCCGCCGCCACATTTGAATGTCGCGCATCGTTCGAAACGAGTTTGCATCACCACCTCTCGCGGAATGTTAACGACGCGAACGCGAGCGCGGCGCGGCAGAGAAAAAGGCGCTTTCTAAATCGCTCGCGCCGTCGCTTAGCGACCGCGAGGAGGAAGAGCGGCGCCGGCGGCGGCGGCGGCGGCGGCGGCGACGGCGGCGGCGGTGGCGGCTGCGATGGCGGCGGTGGGCGAGAGCAAGAAAGACGCGGCGACAACCGGATACCCAACGGCAGCCACGACGTCGCGTCCGGACGCGACGCGCGCCGCGTTTTTAGTGTGTCAATAACTTTCCATCGTGCGCGGCGCGGCGTTGCTGATCGAAGCAACGCGCGCCGCCATCGCCGAAGGATCGGCGCTAGTCCGTCGCGAAATTAATGCGCCACGGCGCCGAGACGCGACGTCACGGCAAGGTCTCCGCGGTCACGCAAGGACGCGCGCGCGCGCGCGCTGATCCTCTCTCTCTCTCTCTCTATCTTTCGGGCGCTCTTTGTGTGGTTCGTCGATGTTTCCGTTGCCGTTTCGCGCATCTTGCGCTTTCATCGCGCAATACGAACGACGACAACGTCGGGCATATCTAACCTTACGACTCGTCAATCTCCACGCGCAATTAACATAAAAGCGAAGACGATTTTCGAAATCGAGATCGCAAACCAAGCGATCCATAGCGGTGCGCGAGCGCCGGTTGGGTAACGACGAAATTTCCAAACCTTCGCAATCGCCGAGCGCCATTGCGAACGCGCGAAAGTGCTCGCCGAAGAGCATAACCTGACTCAACCGAAAACGGCCTAACCTCTCGCGTGCCCTGTCAACATCCACTTTGTCGGCGCGAAGGTCGGAGCGACGATAACGCCGAAAACAATCTAATCGCCGCGATAAGGAGGAAACGACGCCGCGCCGCGAAGAGAGGTCAGTCGCGTCGTTTGTCAGTCGAACGGTTATGCAACCCGACGCGTCTCACCTTCGACCCCCGCCGTTCGAAGGTGTCGAGAGGTCGCGCGCCAAACGCGAACGTTGCGCAATTTACAAAAAAACAACACAGTATAAATAAACGCCCGCGCGCTTTCTCGCAGAAGTTCGCCCGATCCGCGACGGAAATTTACGCGAAACGCGTGCACAGAAAAACACCCAACGGGCAATTGACAGCTTTTCGCAAAAAGGTCAAACAGCGCTGGCGATCGGAAATCGTTCGCGAAAAAAGAAACGGTGGCGAAATGTCGCGCGCCGTTAGCAGCGACGTAATTGATCGTCGCTTTGTTCTTCGGCTGCCGCGACGCACCCACAAGCCGCCGACATCGGCGATAAATCGCGAAAAACTAGAGTGCGCGCGCGCCGTCCTTGATCGATCACGAACTGACCCGCGCGAGTCGCGGGGAGCGGACGCCGGACTGGGTTTCAAGCTAAACAAGAAAAAATTAGAAGGAGCGAACACTGAAACGACCGCCCGACACGTTTTACTCTCCGCTCGGCGAGTCCACGTCCGACGCGTAGTTATTACGCGACTCTCTGTCGATCGCCGATCGTGCGCGCGGCGCGCCGTTATGTTCCAGCGGGAGCGCGTTGTGGGCGGCATTTCCTCGCGCGGTCGTCGCCGTAAAGAGGCATCGCGACGTCGCAGGAGTGTCTCGTTTAATTTGATTCGATTTGAAAAGTTAATTGAGCGCGCGCGCGCGCGGCGCGCTTCAAGGTGGCGCCAAATTAACGACGCAGTAAAGCAGACAGAGAAGGAGAGAGGGAGAAAGAAACTTATTCGAGGACGTTAGCGACAAGTTTCATGTGCGTTCGGTTGCCTGTATGTCCTTGCATTATGCACTAGCGAGGCGCTAGATGGCTCTAGTAAATCATTATTCCACTTTGCGGTATGTGTCATTTTAAACAATCATGGCGCGCTATTCCAAATATATAATAATAATAATGATTTTAAATTCAGGACGATTCTGTTGTAAAATGGTTTTTTTAAAAATTAAAAATAGCGTTCCTTATCCATTCAGTGATCATTGATTGCCTATAGCTATCAATGCAATAATAAAACCGGCTTATCTGGCTCAGTGAGCGCCTCAGGCTTGGAAATCACACAGATTGGGTTGAGTAATATGTAATGAGCGTTTTTATCGTCTCCACATCTCGTTACTTTGTGACCAGATCGAGAGAGAAATTGCCGTTGAGCAAATCTTTGTATCATCGTTCACGTTTTTCGTCATTCTAAATAGAGATGAGAAAATTTGGAAAAATTTAGATTGTATTGAATTGATACGACTGCTCATTATCAAATATAACAACAATGTAAGCAATAGTGTATTATCAGCTCTTTCTAACAATCTCCCCGTCACTGTATAGACTGGAAATCAGCTTAGAAACTAAAAAGTGAGATGTTCGGACAACCGATTAACGTAATTTTTTTTGTATCACGGTATCTCGTGCATTTGCGTAATAGTTTTATCGTTATAAACTATCGAAATTGGAAATTTCTTTGTCGCAGGCAGATGGTGAATGCGCACGCAAATGAGTGTGAGAGAACGCGCGAAATACTCCTTGCGTGCGCGAGAAAGAGTCGGAATAAGAAGCTCGATCTGCGTACATTTGTACATTCTTCCCGCTTCTCATCTCAACACCAGGATACCTAACTTTTATACTTTTTGTAAAAACAAAACTACTACGCAATTGTAAGAAATGCCAGAAGGGCATGTAGAAAAATGTAGAAAAACTTCGAGCTGGTCGGTTGTCCGAATACTTCGCCTTGCTCTTGTTAGATTCTAAGAAGTTGAGAAGCAAATCGTCTTTATTGCTGAAGGTTAGAAATGTTAACTAATACAAACAATAAGATTCTAAAGAAAATGAGTGAACGAGTCGTACTTGTTCAAATTTTGTACATATTACTTATTACTCAGTGTGTGTATATTTTGTTGCCTGCGTCATTTCAGAAAGGTAGACAAGGAACAAATTGGAAGTTGCAAATTGCAAAAAACAAAAAAGAACAAATCGCAAGTTAACTCGGTTGACCAACTTTCTTCGCGCTGACTTAGCAAATTTTCCCGGTCGGTGTGCTCGAAAATCGCACGTATTTCATTCGGCGTTCGCCGAGCGCTCTGCTCTCGTCGCGCGTCGTCCGTCGCCATCGCTCGAGTTCAAGTATCAACGAACGGCCTTGAAGTGCACTTCGAGTTGAGTGCGATGCGCGCGCATGCCACGCTCGACGTGATATCCGAGCGCGCGTCGCGTGTGAATTTACTGCGCGCTCGCGGCATAATGAGCCCGGGCGCGTTTCGTCGTTTTTGCCACGTTCGCCGCGGCCGCGGCGGCGGCGGCGGCGCGCGTTAGATCGTTAGGATAGGTTGTTGTCGTCGTCGTTAGCCTGTCGGTCGTTAGCCGGCGGTGATGTTGTTCGTTTTTCCTCTTGTCAGCAGGACGGGAAGTCGCCGGATTGCGCGGACGAATCGCTTAGAAAACGATTCGCACACTCGCTCGAAACTAACCAACGAGTTGCGCGTCTTCGAACGCCCACGCGCGACCGCGCGCATCGAATGGAAACAATTAATTTTCGACCGCGAGAAAAAAAATAAATAAAAACGCTACAATTAATTTCGGCGCGCGTTCGGTGCGCAAAACGGATATGGCGACTCTGCTCCCTCCGTCCGTCCGTCGAAGGTGGACGTAACGAATCGGACGCGATTCGTTTTCGTCGACGCGCCGCCGCAATTAAATCGACCAAATCGGCGCGCGCGCGCGCGCGCCGCGTTTATTAACGGCGATTTTCCTTAATAAACGACGCGTGCGATCGCGTTTATTGTCTTACTTCTCTGTATTCAGTCATGCGTCGCGCGGCCCGAAATGTCGCGCTTTGCGTTTTTCTGCGCGTTATCGTGAGCTTATATAGTAGCGGAGCGTCGGAGTGATTCACGACGATAAACAATTCGATATTTCGACGCGCATTCGGCGGATTGTCGATTTGCCATCGATTTACTGCCGATTATCGACATATGTCGACGTAACCTCAAATCGGTGCTAATTTAACTCGCTACGATTTAAATGTATTCAGCCTCAGCAGTAAACAACTTTTAATTGGTAAGGTAATTCAATTCATATCACTGAACGCAAAAGTTTTATTGCAAAACGCGGAATGTGCTTTCTGCAATAAATGCGCATATTCTACAAGACAGCCAAATATGCACTCGACATCGATATTTCAAAAAAAAAAACAATGTCCACCTTCTAATATTTTTGAGACTATCGACCTGGCGGTCCTAAAATATTGATATTTTACAAAAATCGATGATTGTTGACCGATGATGAAAACATTCCACCATCAATTACCATTCTCCAGCGACATAACCTCAAATCGTTGCTAATTTAGCTTGCCAGGATTTAAATATATTCAACCTCAGCGGTAAACAACTTTTAATTGGTAATTCAATTAGTATCATAGAACGCAAAAGTTTTATTGCAAAACATGTGATATTCGAAAAACTCGTCATTTTGCACTGACAGTGAAGCATAAACATCGATATTTAAAAAATAATCGATGTTCACCATTCGATATTTTTGTGATGCTCGACCTTGTAGTCCTAAAACATTAATATTTTACGAAGAAAAAAAATCGATGATTCTTGACCGATGGTGAAAACGGTCAATATCGATATCCCACTAGCGACTGTTGACGACAACAGCCGCGAATCTGATTAGAATCGCGTTGAAAATTATTTAAATAAATGCAAGCCGCGACGTAAACAACTCCCAAACTAGGCAATTCTTATCATAGATCGAAAAAATGAAAGAAAAACGCGCGACGCAGACAAGACATCTTTCGCGCGAAACGCGCATGCCCAAAAATGCGCGCGTCGTTAAAAATCGATTGCGCCACGCGCTTGCCAAACGCGACGGGCGCACAAGACGAGAACGCGGCCGGACGACAAAATCGCGCACTTGCGTCACGTGCGAATGAATGCAAAATATTTTGCATTCTCTGCCGCGTGGCGCGCAGTCAAAATAAATTGCGCCAAGTGGCAACCGACTTAATGAAGAGAAAAAAAAAAAACAAACAAATAGGCAGAACATGCCGGCGATAAAATATCGCATAAAACGTTAGAGTAATTAAGCAGTGTTTTACTAGTATTTTATACGCCACAAACGAATGCGGACCTTTCTGGTAAAACAAAAAAACATCGTTCGTATAATGTTTTATGTTCGCGCGCGCCTGCCAAAATTTAACCACCGACGAAATATCGTACTTTACACTCAAACAACTTGACATTCCTACGCGGTCAATTAACATTAGCATTAAATTATTATATTAAAATCGATTTGAGAAATAAAGGTGAGATCGTAAAATATACAATTTGCACATTAATTTATAGCAATAATTATTTTAATTTTAAAACACAAGAGTGTCTCGAAGCGGCCTAGTGCGACATCGAAAAGATACTTTACTCGAAAAGCTTGCCGCCCCTCCGAGAAACTGTTCCGATCGGACGAATCTGCAGATTAATCTAGGCGGTTGCGAAAGATATACGTTTTTTTTTTCTTTAAGCGAGGCGAAACCGACGATCGGTGCCGACGGGCGCTCGCTCATTGTCGGCTCGAATTGCGAGATCGTGCAGCGTCGGTCGAACATGAAATATCATTAGGGCACTAAACTCATTGCGCGCACACGGCGCCAACACACCAACACAGGCCGTCCCGAGCAGGTGGCCGATAGTGGAACGAGCGCAAAGCGCTGGGAACAGAAGCGGGCTCGAACTAAACCAAACCAAGCGAGATAGCGAAATGGAGCTAAAGAAAGACGAAGAGAGAAAGATATGTACTACTACAGCACTTAAAGGAAGTACCTAAATCAGAGCGCAAGACCAAACTGCACCGGAGCTCGTCGAGATCCGAGACGTTGCTTAAGTCACCTTAGTTCGCAATCCGTAACGTACACGACTGCCTACGCCGACGTCGTAAATTATGCCTTTCGATGCGATACGATACGCGCGGCGGCATGGCAAAAGTGGCGAACGCTAGGCCCCCGCTATCAGCAACAATGGAAGGTCTCGCCGCGCCGCCGGGCGTTGCGCGCGATTTTATTCGGCGCGGCGAATCGACGCAATAATATTGAATAATAACAATAATGGGGGGCACTATAAACGAGAGCACTTTCGAACGGCGAAACAATCGAACGCTTACCGCACAATAGATATTATCACGTTATCAAATAAAGTAACGAATAAAATAAAATAAAAACTTATGCGGCAATATCCAGCAGGCCCATAATTGCAGGCGACCGCGGCGCACGGCAATCGACGCGAGATAAACTTCCATATTGGTCTGCTTCTATAGTTGGTGACGAGTTCGCGTTGATTTTTAACTTCCGAAAATTCGAAGAGAAAGCCCCCCTCACAAGAACGCATCGTTTCGATGTCACTCGGTTGGCTCGAAAGCAAACTTTACATCTCATTAAAACGTACCGGCGACGAAACGCCCGAAAAAAAAGCGCCGGAAGAAAAGCGGCGGCGACAAAACAAAAAAAAAACGGATGTTGCACGATTTCGACGTTTGAAAAGTAGTCGTCGCGTCGGTCGACGAAATTAATTTAAATAAAAATGACATCTAATGAGCTATATTAACCCCATCCGGGTAAAGCAAAACGTGCAGTGGTTGGTTAGAGCTATTTCACTTCTTTGAAAGCTCATTCTTCAATGATGAGTTGAGTAATAAGTAATGGGTAATACGCCAAAGAAACATATTGCATTTCCATTAAATGTTGAGACAATTATACAAGGATATTGCGTACTGGTTCATTATTGCATTCAAATCTGATCAGTCGTATTGTCTTGCTTTTCTTAATTTTCGCCCTGAATGGTCTTCAAAGTCGGTAAAGTTGCAAAATTCCCATTCAATTGGTCGAAACGCTTTTGCGCAGGTACTTTTTTGCATCTCTCTTGAATATTTTTCGAATCTACGTTCGACTCGGCCTCGATTAAGTTAGTTTAATTTGATTTTTATTTTTTGCAATTTTTGGCAAAAATGTAAAGAGGTACCCCTCCCTTTAAACTTTTGTCCAAAATCGAATGCAATGTTAATGTTTTACATTGATATCTCACCTAATATTAACATTAGAGAACATTGGTTAGTGCCATTCGAATCTATGTTCAATCCTGCGTCTGCGTCTTTTTTCTTGGGGTAAAAAAACTTAACGCCAGAGGGTGGGACTTCGGGCTGTGAATTTTTACTTGTTGCAATTTTATTGCAAAAATGCAAAGAGATACCCCTTTGCACATTTGCCAAAAATCGAATGCAATGTTAATGTTATTGAACAATATTTCGGAAATTATTAACACTAAACACAAATGGTTCATGCCCTTCGAATCTACGTTCAATTCTGTGTCGATTAAGCCTGCTTAATTGGATTTTATTTTATCGACTATGTTTTTCGTCATGCGTTGTATTAAAAGCGTTTTTCTTCGACTGTCCTTCGTTTAATATAAAAAAAAACTTTAACAAATTATGTATTCTCCGCTATTGCTAACGATCTCCTGCTACCGTTCGACCGGTTTGTCGATGCCCCTTTGCCGAAAATCGACTGGCCCAGATTCGAAGAAGTTGGGCAGTCATCTTTGGAGGTCCTCTTCGTTGTTGAAGGTCACGAATGTTAACAGATAAAGACGTCAGGGTTGTCGAAAACAAAACGAGCTTTCGAACGGCATAGTGAACTTGTTAAAATTCTATGCATTACTCTCATTACTTATTACTCAACCCAAAAGTTCGCATTGCACATTATTGCACAACAAACCGACCGTCGAGTAATAGATTCAACACACCAAAATATCTACTCTATCTAAACTATCTCGCAATCGATATGAAACAACTCGTAAGACACGCGCATTGCCAAATCATCGAAGTGATCAATGAAACTACATCAATTTAAGTCGCCGCAACGCGTGAAAACGGCGTCGAGCAGGTTCCGCCGTCGCACGGCGTTTTATAAACTAACAGTTAAGCGGCGACACTTTGCGCGCAACCGTGACGAATAAACGTGCGCCGTAAAAAAAAAAATAAACGCGCGCAAAAAGCTGCGAGATAAAATCGGCCGTGGGCACAATCGCGAACGCGGCCGATTCGCGGCGCGTGGGCGCAACGCGATCGAATCCGACTTCATATCGACGATAATAAACGCGGACGAAAACGGCCAACGGGAGAACAAAAAAAAAACGAGAAAAAAAAACACAACAACGAATAAAACTCAACCGCAAAACAATAAACGTAATTTTCGTCGCGAATCTCGCGACATTTCCAACGCAATCAAACCCAAAACGGACGGACGCGCGAGCGCGACAAACAAATGCGGTTCGATCGGCGATAACGGCGGCGCTCGATTGCGTTCTGGCCGCCGATTGCGCAACCGGAAAAATGCGCGGCATAAATGAATAAACGCGCCGCGGACGGAATATGGCGCGCGGCCGAACGCGGAAAGAAATCGCGCCGAATCGCATAATCGCGGACGACATTAGCGATCGCGCTATACACGAGCATGCGCGCGCTGCGACGATCGCCATAACGACGCGCGCGCCCCCGCGCTCGTCGCGACGACGCGAGACAAAGGCGCGCGCAAACAAACGCGAATCTCGCGGAAATCGACGGCGTGCGAGTGTGCGAAATTGTACAAAACATAATTGAGGGACGATGCGCGTTGGCCGATCGACACACTGCGATCGGCGAGTGGCGACGCGCGTTCCCGATTGCACCTCTCCGATGAGATAAAATATGTTCCTGTTGTCACGCCGATTACACCGATAGCGATCGGCAGATAACTGACGATGCGTGTTTCGAATATTTTCGTCGAAATAAAGCCAAGTTCAAGTTTGATTCGTACGCGCACGAGTTAGACTCGTGGTGAAATCGATATATAACGAATATTTTGATATTTTAATAGATCGCGCAGGCTTTTTAATGGAATCCGATATTAGCGAATATCGGTTCTTCAAGTATGATGGTTAGAATCCGGTGTAAGAAAATATACTTAGTCTTGTACTGTTTGAATAGTCCGAATTGTACATCGATATATTACAAAATAAAATATCAATATATCGATACATCGCGGACTCTTATTAATGGGATACAATATTGTGGAATATCGGTAATCATCTATATTAAAATGTGATTTTAAAAAAACATCAAGTTTTGTACTGATTCGAGTTATTGTTATATCAATATATCAAAGAATAAAATATCGATATATCAATATAATGTCAAATATCGGTTAAATTTGGTTAAAAAACATATCGAGTTTTGTACTGCTTGAATATTCCGAATTGAACATCGCCATGTCGATATATCGAAAAATAAAATAGCAATAAATCGATATATCGCACGGGTTTTTTAGAATTATATAGAATTTGACTGAAAAAATATCAAGTTATGATAGAAGAATGCATATCGATATATCGATATATTTTCGATATATCCCTATCGCGTACATGTAGAGTACATAATTGCCAGCGCTCTCTCCGTCGAAGTAATGGCACTTCAGACGCGCCGCTCCGCACGCGACAAACACACGCCCCGAAGGGTTAAACGTCGCGCCGTAAATCCGCCGTCAACGTTTCGCCGAAGAATGTCCAGCGCGCAGACGCGACCCAAATACCGCGCGCGCGCGGCCGGGAACGTCGCGGATCGGTCGTCGCGCGCCCATTGCCGAAATCGTGTCAGTGCCGCACGGGACGGCGGCGGCGGCGGCGGCGGCGCGATCGAATGTGCCGGGCATTGTCCGAGCAAACGAACGAACGTCGAACGTGCGTCTTCATCTCGCGCGTCCGTCGGTCGACCACTCGTCGACGCCGACACGTCGAATAACGCGCGCGCGCGTTCGCACACGACGCGCCGCCGCCTAACGGCGTCCGAAATGCACAGTTGCTGCTCAGAGGCAGAAGTTGTAGAATGCTGGCGCGCAAAACAAACACGCGCGAGGTGGTTGAAAATGTGATTTCGACAGACAAGTGCGCGTCTCGCTCGTCTTCGCGACGTTGCGTAACGCGCACGCGTCGCACGCGGCGCGCATCGCAAACCGAAGCATCGACGTTTTCCTTTTTCTTTTTATTTATTTTTTTATTGTCGCCGCACCGTTCGTTTCGTCGGCGGTGCGTTTGCAGAGACGTGATTCAACCGTTTCACAATATCATTCATCATTGTCATTACGATTCCAGTACGAACCATGAAAAACAATTGTAATACGGATTGTATTGAAACGTAACTTGTATTTTCAACACTTGTACGATAAACGATTATAGTAGATACTAATAAGTGAAACGGCAATTTTTCACTTACATTTCGAGAACTTTCGACCCTCGTAAAGCAAACGACTATTGCTCACAATTGCTTCCATTTCCATTAGGTCCGCGCGAACGACGCGCTCGTCCCTAGACGACAGATGCGTGCGACTTATCTAATTGCAATAAATCAATTTGCGCCGCCGCCGATGAGAATGTCGCCGGCGCGCTAGCGACCGGACGCTCGTTAGCGGCGATCGATAAATTCGCTCGAAATGTGCTAACGAGACGCCCGTCCGTCGGCACGTTTTCCGCGAGGCGAAATTCGCGTCGGGAGGGACAACGCGCGTCCGTCGCCCCGGGCGGCGGCCATTTTAGCGTGCACGCGCGTGCGCACGATTCCGTGATTCGCACGGCACAACGTGCGAAACGTTCAAACTAACTAAGAGTACCGAAAGCCGGACCAGAAACGGCGTGATGCGCTTTTTTTTTTTAGAAAATCTGTGAAACAATACAACAAATGCCAAACGCTTGCAAATACAAATGCAGGAAAAGTGCAAACGAAATTCGACAAAAAAGATGCGCTCGTATTTAGTTGAGTAATAAATTATGAACATTTCATCGTTAACATGTTTTTTCGTTATTGCACACTAAACAAAAATTAGAAAATCCGGTGAAGCAAATTCTTGTATTGTCGTCCATATTTTTCAATAATCTGAGTAGAGACAATGTGAGTTTTTTTCCTTAATAACCAATAATACTGTTCCTCATCAAATATAACAACTATTGTCAACAATCTCCTACCATTGGAAATCGGCTAGCCCGGATCCGAAGAAGAAGTCGATGTTTTTGTGGAAGAGACAATGAGCAACTTTCGAATGGTATGGCGTACACTTGTTCGAGTTGTATGCAAATCGTAGCGAAACACGCGTATACCTTTAACGCTCATTATTTAGTGCTCAACGCAGGGCCGAAAACAGTCGAGCCGGATGGACACGCGCATCGTAAAGTGTAATGAAATCGAATCGAATGGCGCGCAACGTCTTACTTAAAGTAAGCGGCTTCCGGTGCGTTGTTCGGCCGTAAGGTAATTGAACTCGGCCGGCTCAAAAAAAAGACGTGTAAAATGATAAACGCGTCGGCTCAAACTTGTTACGAAAAAAAAAACGTCGAACGCCAGACGAACAAAGCGTCGTCCGATGCGAATTGTAATCGGCCGTTGAACGTGTACCATTCGTGGTACCGAACATGCACCGACGACGCTACGCTACGATTTCGTTAAATTCGCCCGTTCGAAACAGCGCGCGGGCAAACGCGTTTCTCGTGCGCACGCTCGAAATTGTTAAAAACGCACGTTTCGTCGTGCATTTCACTCGCGTCGCCGTCGTCGAGCACCGCTTATCGGCATGCACATCGCGAGGCGGGCAAGCAGACGATCATGAAGCGTGTCACGTGCGGCCGGAGAGTTTGGACGTTTTGGAAAGAGCGCGCTCGAGTTGATGATGCCGGCGGCGCGCGCGCACAACAACGACGCGAGTTTCGTAACGCGAAACGACCGACGAGCATTAGAAACACGGAACATGTTAAGAAAAACAATAACGCCAAGCGAATAATTGCCGCGCTAAACGACCATTAAACAAAACGTAAACCGAACGTTTTTCGTCCGCCAAAATCATCGGCGACATTCGAACGGGTCAGGATTGCCACACGCGTAACATAAACAGCTATAACACTATGATTTACGGTTTTCCCGTTTTATTAATTAAATTAAAATCTTTAAAAACTGTATTTGACACAAAAAACAGAGTACCAATATTTTCCATATTGCAAACTACAGAAATGAAAGCTACATATTTTATATACATGTCCTTTTTATGCCTAAATTTTGTGCTAATGATTTTCGTTATCTCCATTATTATTGTAAACTGCGCACATGAAAATATTGAGCTTCCGCCTTCTTAATGTTGGGCAGATTGTTCGCACCATGAAAAGACGCACTATCAACTGACCGGCATAAGTTTCCGAATCACAATTAGCCGATTCATGGCTGATTCGGTAAGATAAACATTACGGTTTGCCGAATTGAATGTTATGCAAATAAATTTCTCGGAATGATTGTTTGTTTTAAACTTCTTTTAGTCACTCATCCATTAAATTTTGTTTTGATCTCAACTTGATATTGTCAATTTCATTTTAAAGTTCATTATGAACTTGAAAAAGATGATTTAGAATTTAGTTGAAAATAATATCGAGTTTTATACTGTTTCGGTAGTCCGAATTTAATATCGATTATATCGATACATCGAATAATAAAATGTCGTTCGAAAATATCGTCATAAGAAAAACAAAAATATCGATGTAACGATATTTTTTCGACGTCCCTCGAGTCCCGCTGTCCCAGCGCATAAATAACCAGCGCGCCGTCATGCACAAGAAGCGACTCGTCACACTGGAAACAACGCGCGTTTGTCTCGCTTCCTACCTTTGTTTAATTAACAAACGACCGGGAGAACACTCTCCCAGCACCTGCCGACAGCACGTCGGCAACTCGCCGCGACCGGCGACCGACTAGCGCCGCAGTTAATTACCTTTTCCTGCCGCTCCACGCTCGAGGTACTTGTAAATCGGTGCTTACCTGCAACGAAAGAAGAAGAAAAAAACACCACATGAGTGAATCATAAATACAGCTGTGGTCGCGTATCTTTCGTTTTTTATTTATATGGTAAACCAGAGGAGGCAGGGAAGGGGCATTGTATTTATCGCTTGGGAAGTTTAGTGAACTTATTGCTCGGCGGGCGCTTATTAATAAAATAAATACGTTCGTGCAAATGGACGAAATTACAAGAGCGCGTTTGCGTTAAAACATCTTTCGCGTTCCAGACGTTTTCGGTCGCGACGAAAGAAAACAAACACGCATCGATCGCTTTAAAAGGTTCTCAGCGCGTTAAACAA